>WTSP01012290.1:42057-104156 GCA_025331215.1 Actenoides lindsayi | reverse complement strand
AGCGCGGGGGTGAGGGGGCTCGGGGGCTGCTCGGTGTCAAGCCGCTGCCTTCCGGGTGTGACCCCGGGCAGGGCCCGGCGGGGCCGCACGGTTCCGCTCCGTGGCTGCCGGAGGGTCCGTGCCCGCCGCCGTGTCCGTGTGTGCGGCAGCGGCTCTGGGGGCCCGCGGCTCGCCGAAGGGGTGTGCGGTGGCTTTTCGCGGTTTTCGGCGTGATCTGCTCCTCGGAGCCAGATGACGGGTCGGGGTGGAACGGCGGGGAGCGAGGAGCGCGGGAACGCCATCGCTGTGCTTTGCTGGTCTCCACTTTGCCAAAGACAACCACCGGGAACAGACTCTGGCTTTTCCTTCTTTCCGTAAATTTGGATTAATTTTGAGTGCGCTTTAATTAATGGTGTCAGATCTCCGTGGCAAAATCTGCTTTATCAACATACCTGTCAAATGTCAGGTGAAAGCTGAATAGTGGTACCTGCAGTCACATGAGCTAATGATTCACAACCTAACGAGCCTCAGATTTACCGCTTTCCTGGGCAGGCAATCCAGGTGTGAGCGTGGTGCGCTCTCAAGAAGCTGTCCTCGGTTAAAACCACTTTTCTCTGCATCCCGACTGATACTTCCATATCTGAAGTCTTTAGTATTTCTTAACGCAGCTCCCTTATTTCCCACCTGCCTTGTACTTCTTTTGTAACTGCTGGGTTGCGATTTGACTTTAAGTAACACATCTTTCAAATCAGATTTTCCTCGTTTGACCTCTAACACAAAAGCTGCCTTCTACTACGTAGAGTCCGTGCAGTTGGTCCTGATGCGTATCGCCTGTTAAGGTAAAAAACCCAACCAAAACCAAACCAAAACCAAGCCCGCGCCTTAAAAGCACCGACGGAAGCCTGGTTGGTTTTGAAAGATGTCGTTAGTTCCGAAATTGCAAATCCTGTCTGAATGAAGAAAATAGAACAAAGAACTGCAATTAGATGTAAAGAGGATTTTAAAAAAAAAAATAATAATTTAAAAAGGCAACAAATTGTTTAAGATAGAAAATGATAATAAATGTCCTCTTAAAAAGGGAAAGCTTGCAGAAGATGAAACTCTAGTTAGAAGATCAAAGGGATTTCTTGTGTTTACCGTGGCGGGAGATAGGGGTATTCCTGCACTGGGACTTTCCATAACAGGGAGATGTCTCAAACTCAAAACTGGAAGAAAAGATTGAGAAGAAGCTGATACAGTGAATAGTAGAAAATGGCCAGAGCCGGATGATGTCCATTAGGAGATCAGAATCCAAAGTGCTGAACAGCAACGTGCTGTCTGTTCCTTCAATCATAGCTGGTGGGGAGCGTGGTGCCAATGGGAGAAGGGTCCAGAAGAACAACGGGACTGGCTTCTGGTCTCAGCAAGTTGGCTAAAACTACGCTTAAGAATGAAACTGTGGAGCATGCAAATAAATAACCGTCTAATGAGGAGAACGCATTGCTCTTGAGGAGAAAGTCTGTTCATTTTTGCAGGCTCACCCGTCGGTTTAATCAAATCCAAGCCTTTTAGCGTAGGGGATTTTCAAACAGACTTTCTCAGCGAGGTATCAACAGACTTTGACAAAGGCTCTGGCGTGGCTGCCAAGAGATAAGAGCCATGTTCTCCCATGGGTTAGTAACTGGTTAAACGCAGGAACGCTTTGCTCAACAGAAGGGAAGTGCTGCTGGAGTCTTGCAGAGACCTGTGCTGTTTAGCAGAGTCATCCAGAGCTTGTAAACGGAACGTTAGATTGACTTGTAAAAAGGAAAGTAGCATTTTAATGCCGATTTTTATATAGCTTTTGGAACAAATCAAACTTAAGCTTTCAGATCCAGCAATTTTCCCTATCCTGGAACATCTTGCAAACTTATTTACCACATCAGATGATTTTTGCAGTAATTTTCTTGTGTTAGACTTAGCGTCCTCAAATTCAGTATCTTAAAGCGTACTGTTGTTCTTGGTCGTTGGGTTTTTTCCCCACGGTTGCCACAGTAGCACTCGGCAGCAGCATTCTGGGTAGGGTGTATGTAATTAGCAAAGTGATTAACGTGACGTCCTCTGTGAAGACCTGTGACTTTGAATTTGGCTTCCCACGTGATCCAGCTCGGTCCAGACCTGCCGACCTTTGGAAGGCGACTGGGAGGACGCAGGGAAGGGTGGCGCTGAAGGGAGCGAGGACTGGGGAGCTGGTGGTCAGTGCTGTGCTCAGAACATCTCCCAGCTCTGAGACACGTAGTTGCATTACTGGTTTTTAAAGTCCCGTGTTTTGTGGTTTTCTGCAGTCAGAACTGCTCTGTCACAAGGCGTGGAGTAGCTCTGCCAGCAGGGCTCCTGTGCCTGACGGCTCCTCGGGTTCCGCTGCTACTGGGACAGAGTTTTGAGGATATCCAGCTTCAGGGGTCTTTACCATGACAGCAAGGAATTTGTCACCTTGTCCCTGAATTTTAGGGTGCCTCTAAGGCCTTGTTGCTCATGGTCTGCCTCCAGACTTTAGAAGGGCAATTTTGGTATTTAAAAGCTGGCTCTGTCTCCCAGGTGAAGCCTCTGCAGGTGTCCCAGTAGCCTTGAACAGCATGGCAGGGGGACTGGGCTGCTTTAATTCAAGTAATGATGTAGTCCTTCATTAAAGGCAGCAACAGCTTTAGTTGGCAGCAGTGAAATCTGTCTGTGATACTTCTAGCAAGCTCATAGAAAATTTAAAATGGAAATTTCAAGATGCTGTTTAGTCTTGTTTGATAAGACACTTGAAAGATATGAATGTTAATTTGAACGCCATCTGTTAACTGCACATCACAAGCGAAGGACCATTTTACTGATGAAGAAATCTGTCCTTCCCTTTCACGCTCTGTCCGAGGAGGGAGAACGAGAGCGGAGTGCCGCAGGCTGGGGATGAGCGTTGTTGGATGAGCTCTGGCTCAGGCTACCTGGAAAATCCTTCTGCAGAGCCTGCAGAAGGGTGTTCTGCCAGCAAACCTGGACCGATGCTGGGATTGGCGTTGCCAAAATAAAAGTTAGAGATCCCTTTGTGCTCCTTATGGTTTGAGATTGTATCCGTAGCCCTGGTTTGGTAGAACTCATGCTCATCTCGATGGGGTGAGCGGAACAGCAGTCCCGAGGAGCAAGCCTTGCTGTGCAGCCTGATCCCGGGGGTGTGCACACAGGCTAACGGAGCCCGGCTCATCGTAATGAGCACATTTGTATTTTAGCCACACTTGCTAAGTGCTGGTTTGGAGCTAATCGCCTGCTTACACATCCCCGCCGTGGCTGCCAATGGCTCGAGGACCTTCCCCGTCCAGTGTTACTCGGATTAGTACATTAGCCTTGTAACAAGCTGGCACTGCTGCAGGTCCTTTTATTTCTGCTAAGGAGAAAGAAAAAATAAAAAGGAAGCTTTTTGCTTTAGTGAAATCCATCGTCTTTGGAGCGCTTAGTTCATCTTCTGAAGGTACATCCTGACTGCGTCTGGCAGCTGGATCCAGGCAGGGAGAGGTTTGTGCGTGCGGGTGAGCCCCTTGCTGAACTACTCACCAGTGTAACTCTGAATGCCTTCGTTCTTCGGAGCAGCGTGGTAGCCAAAATACATCAAAACCAGGTTGCAGGCTTAAAGTAGGAAAAATTACTGATTATCTGCGAGTTCCTCTTTCTGCAGCCAGATTTGCCAGATATTATGTAGGAAGGAATGTGTTCGCCTTCCAATCTAAGGAGCTTTTATGAATACAGCTACTCTGTGGCAATTATTATGGCTTCATGGCCACCATAACTAGCATCTGGGAAGAAACGGGCAGAGTCTGGTATCTCTTCCGCTTGAGAAACGCTTCTAGCTCCCGTAGTTTTGTCCCTTGACTATTGAGAGAATGTCTGTTGGCTCCACTGCGTCAAAACTGATCTTTAATCAAAAACTGCAGCGAGATTTGAAACGATGAAAAGTCCCCTTCGGACTAATTTTTTCGGTAATGGTCTCAGCGCTCCTGAAACTGTTAAACTGTGATGGTTTTTTTTTTTCCTCTCTGTATTTGTTTCACAGCTGATTTTCACAGTTGTGGCTGGAGCCCTTCCTCTGACTGGGCGTTCCCCTGTTATCTCCAGTCTGGATTGTCTGGCCTGCAGTAAGGTGTCACTTTGTGCTTTGATGGATTTTTATGGAGGGTTTCCCAGCTCTTGCAGGATTCGGTGGATCTTTGAGGTTTTTTTTCAGTCCTTCACGTGGTCTGCAGTACACAGAGCACACCCCTGCCCAAAGCCGCTGCCTGTTGCTGCTTTCTGTGTGCTCGGCCGTGGTCTGCGGCCTCTCGATGTGACATCCCTGCTTCAGATCTATTGCTTTGTTTGAATTAGCACAGAGAATGACATCACTGACAGGTGGATGTGCTACTCTGAAGTTCTCAGGACCAGAGTAATTTTTTTTTCTCGAGTCAATATCTCACTAAATCATGTAATGCTCTTGGGACTCGAGCATCCTGAAGCTTGCAAGGCCTCATCCTACCACAATCCCCTCCTGATCAAAATCTAGTACAAGCTTACAAGAAGATAACTTGCAGCTGGATGCTTTTGCTCGCATGACTGTAAAATTGCATGGTCATCGATGCCTCTGTTAGTGGCAGGAGTTAATGGAAATGGTTAGAGGTCTGCTCGGGGGTCCCCGCTCTGAAGCAGAATGAATGAAAATGGTGATGACAAATACAGTGACTCAGATCAGGCTTCAGCACTTGAGACACAATACTCGAAGCTGAGTATATGAGGCTCATTTACATTTTCTCTGGTGCTTGAGGTAGGTACAAAGCCTCCATGTGGGGGTAAACATTTGCATGTTTGGCAATTAAGGCAGAGAGGAGGGTACACTGCACTCCCAGGCTGTTTTCACAAAATCAGATGAATTCTAAATGTGCCGTGTTAAAACAGGGATCTGAGTACACACTAGGATAATTTTGCCTCTCGGAGGAAAGGCATTACCCTAATTCTGTGTTTCTCTGGAAGCTGGCAGCAGGCCAGCTCGGTGATTAAACAGACTAATGTGTTACTCTGTGAGTCTGAGGAGCTGAGGCAGCCAGCTTGGGTCCTTCGGTCCGTGATGCATGTTGGGTGGGTTGCAGCACCCGGCTGCCCTGGGGAAAGCTGCCCTCCCCACGTGAGAGGGAGTGAGGAACTGATCCATTTTTATACAAAAGAAGGGAAGGTTGATTCATTTTACCACGCTAAGAAAAGCCCAAATCCTACAGGGTTGCTATATAGAGCGTGTAGGGTGTCCCAGTGTCATCAAACTGGGCACAAGACAGGTGTAGAGTCTTAAAAAGGCAAACTGAGCATGAAAGGCTTTCTGCTGGAGGCTGTCACCTCTCTGAAGCGTTGGCAGCAGCAGCAGCATGTCCTGGAGCAGTTGGAGAGAGCCACCTTGCACAGAAAGCTGTTCGCTTGCCTCTCAGATGCGTGGATGCAGGGGACTGTCAAGGACTCCTCAAGGGATGGGTATTAGTGTGTGCATGTGATTTATAATCTCGTTTCTCATACTCATCTTTATATAAACATATTATTCTTGGCATGGAACATATTGCCTTTCCCTTCCACATACTCCTTTGTTTAGCTTTCAGTGCTCTGAGTGCTGTGTTAACGATTTCACCATAAACGCGCTCTAATTATTCTATTCTTTCTCGGCGTGTTAGTTCCGAACGATAACGAGGCCCCGTGTGACTTTTGCTACTGTGCTGCTTAACGTGGTCGTTTTAATTTGTACTTCTTTGTTCCCTTTAGGGGAGCCATTCTCTTCCCTGGACCCTTCGCTGATGTCTCTCGGGAGAGACCCAGTAGAACAGCTCAGGGTCAGGTCGGCACGTCCCCGGAGCGGGTGATGCGGTGGGTGGTCCTCTCCATGCCCACCACCTCCGTGTCCTTGTCCCCTCCTTTAGGGGAATGATGTTTTCACTGGGAATGAACCATCAAGAGCTTGTAATCCAGTTTATTTCTGGAAGAAAATTTTCTTAGCCAGGTAGACAGTTTTGATTGAAATTCTTGCATGGTGTTTTTCTGTTAGGGGGAAGGGAAAAAACCCAGCAATTTAAGTCTATGTGCCAGCATGGAACTCCTTTAAAACCCTAGAAAGTGTCATTTTGCTGCTACTCTGCAGTGGTGGGAGGCTTTCTCTTCTGTGTGAATGAAAGCAAGAACGGAATAAACATGAACCTTCTATCAGAAGCCGTGATTTCAACAGCAGGTTTCATCTTCATCATTTTTGTCTAGGTATTGCTCTTACATTCTTGGCTGGCTGTAGTGAAATGCTAGTCAGTTATAGAAAATGGCTGTTTCTAATCACTCTCAGATGATACAATTTCCTTAATTTTTTTTTTAAAGAACTTTCATTTTGCTTTTATGAAACGTATTTGAAAACTAAACTGTCTTTTTACAAAATTCTTGAAGTAAACAGGCTGTGCTTGTGTGACTTGCGTGCACTGTGCTCCTTTATTGCTGAAACATCTGCTTCAAGATACTTTTCAGCTGATAATTCTTTAAAAATAAAAAAAAAACCCATCTTGAAATATAACAAGAATTGTGCATTTAAACTGAGCTGAAAAAAATTACTCTGGTTTTGATAGTTGCTCACATTTAAGGTCTCTGAATTCATTCTTCTTGTTCTTGTTTTTAATTCATGATGCTTCCTTTTAAGAAATATCTTGTTGCATTCAGGGGCTGTTCGTTAAGTCCCATCTTGTCCCCTGAATGGCAACAGTTTTCTTCTTCAGAGCGATAGTATTCCTGAGAGTACTGGATTTGGATTAGGAAAAATAGGGGCTCTTTGTATTTGGGGATAAAGTCCTTATTTACTTCTGCTGAACAGAAGGCGAGGGGAAAATGCAGCAGGAAGATTGCAGACTTGCATTGATCTGTTGGACCGTCATCGAAATCAGAATCCTGAGCATTTCACCTTCTCTGTTGCTAATTGGTATTTGAGTCTGTGTTAAATTAATCTTTATCAGGCCTTCAGCAGGTCACAGCGGGAACAGGAGCTGCTCCCAGGTGTCGTGCCAGCAGCAGCTGAATACGATGGGCTGGCTTCCAAACGAACCAGTTTGGAAAGCAAGAGCATGTACTTCAGGTGGGAAGGGGAGTGAGCTGGGAAGGGCGTTTGTCAGTGTGGTACCAGGGAGACTGGAAAGGCAGTACTGGAGGAGAGGGGACTGCCACTGTGCGTGCAGCAGGTCGAGGGACACTGGGGTTTGTGATAACTTTCCCATACTGGCTGTTAAAGCCTATGAACGAGCTGTCCCTCGGTGCTGCTGGGGAAGGTGCAGGTACCAGGGGGTGCACGAAGGTGTGTTCTGTGGTCAGCTGATGCGTGGCTTTCGATGCGAGATACAATTGCGGCAGTCTTTTGGTCAGGCTTAAGTCACTCTGCATTTTTTTGTCGTATGCAAATACAACATGTTGAGGAAATAAGATTGTGGAAATGTAATTTCATTTGCAAAGCACACCAAGGTTGTTACACGTAATTCTGGGCTCTCTGACAGTGAGCTTTTAAAGCGTGTTTTCATAGCCACCTTTAAAACTGCTTGCTTGAAGCTACTTAGAATCATAGACTCATTCAGGTTGGAAAAGACCTTTGGGATCATCGAGCCCAACTATTAACCCTACTCTACAAAGTCCACCCCTAAACCATGTCCCCCAACACCGTGTTTAAACAACCCTGAAACACATCCAGGGATGAGGACTCAACCCCCTCCCTGGGCAGCCTGTTCCAGTGTCTGGCTACTCTTTCTGTGGAAATTCTTCCCGAATGTCCAGTCTAAACCTCCCCTGTTGCAGCTGGAATCCATTCCCTCTTGTTCTATCACTAATTACCTGTGAGAAGAGCCCAGCACCAGCCTCTCTGCAGTGTCCTTTCAGGTAGTTGTAAAGAGTGATGAGGTCTCTTGTTCGGTGTATTTCTCAAACCTGTGCTTTTTTATGAATGGTTGGTTCCTCTCCATTAAATGTAACAGCTTCAAATAGAAAATCACTAGTGTGTTTGTTCTCCATCCTGTGTCACTTTCCCCTTGCTGAATAGTAGTCTACTTCATATGGCTTGATCCGTTGTAAATTACTCTCCAGAGATGCAGTTAAAAAGTTAATTCCTTTAAGCTCTGGATTGCCATATGTCTTTGGTTACCTGTATAAAAAAATGTTTTGGTTACCTGTATAAAGAAATGTGAAGCATGATTTCCAGCTCTATCAGATCATGGTACACTTGAATGTTGATTCTTATTGTGTTCTACTTCAGTACCATTTCATTACTGACTTTTGGTAATAAATACAATCAGACTAACAGCTGGTGTCTTATGAATATGGATTGTGGATGCTATATAAACATCAGAAGTAGTCTGGATTTTGCTGTCTTAAAATGCATTATTTCCATCTGCGTGATAACGAAGAGTTCTTTCGAAAAGGTGGTGAAGGCAATCAACAAGGTTAATTGGGTAAATTATCTGTTACTGATGTTCTCTTCTTAAATCCACTGCGTGTGGAAATAGAAGATGCACATTCATACAAATGCAGACTGGTGCTGCCCTAACGTGAGAACTGAACCCACCATCTGCCTGCTGCAATAGTCACGCTGCGCTTGGACGAAGCCAGGTTTGTTTGGTGCAGCCGGGACCATCCAGGACCATCGCTGGCACTGGGTGTTCAGAAGAAGCTGGTGCCATCACCACTGTGGTGCAGGTGCCTGAGCGGACACGTGCTGGGCAGGTTGGACTCGATGGGCAACGGGGGAGATCACAAGTTGGTGTTGCTGAATAATATTACTAGGGAGTGCTTTGGGGATGACACCTCATCTCAGTGAGACTGGAGTAGAGAAGATGTAAGAGAGAGATCACCAGCCTGGAAAAACTCTTGTGATTCCAGCTCTCCGTGTTTTGCTGCACAACACAACTAAGTACAGGGAACAGGAATATGCAGTAACGGTACAGAAGAGCAGGATTAGGAGTCTGTTGCTCCTTCTCTCACAGCACAAGTCTGAGGCCATAACCCACAGCAGATAATCTCCCATAGCAGGAAACACATCTTCAGGTGTGTTGTGCCAGGGGCAGTCCCTGGAGTCGGGTTCAACGAGGTTCAGGAGTTGTTTGAACTTTGCCTCGTAATGCTCGCTAGTCTAGTGCCTTGTACCTGCTATTTAATAACCACGGGGGAGGGCACAGGTATTCAGGTTTTTTCCCCAATTTGGTCCTGGTAAACCTTCCAACTGAAGACATGGGAATGCTTCCCTCATCTGCTGGATGTTATTTAAATCTTCATGTTTTTGTCGGCCGAGGGGGAGCCCCAGGAGCTTGCGGAGACCCCACGCCTGTGGACACCTCTGCCAGGGTGAAGCTCGTTCCCTTCCAGTGCACCCAGCTCCGATGGGAGCCTGTCTGCTTTCGGCTGTCTCAGCATCACGGGGGGAACGAGATAAATAAATCAAAGTTGCCCAGAAACCCTGACAACCCTGAATGTTCACCTAGTGCTGGATGTCACCTGGCTGTGCCCTCTGGGTGGCCTGCTCAGCAGACTCTGGCCTGGGGGAGTCTGGAAGGTTTGCTTCGCAGGGCCCGTTGGTCAGTTCTCATCTCTGCCCTGCCTCCGACTGTTCAGGGATGACAGGCTGTGCTGCTGGGTATGGCTGTGCTGGTGTGGGTGGTGTGGAGCTGCTGCTGCAAACACTGCGGCAGGGGAGGTAACCGCAGATGGGGGAGAAAACCAGAGTTGATTTATGAAGCTTATTAACAGGAGAAAATAATGGATTGGAAATTGGAATTTTTTTCTTTTTTAAAGGAACCGTTTTTCCTGAAACCAATCATTCAAGCACCTGGAAGATGTGGATCTGGGATTCTTGGCTTCATTCGGTAGCTGTCTGCAGATCATTACAGGTTTACATAAAAAACACTTTCAGAAGTTTTCAGCTCAAGTTGTATCACGGACTAAACATTGTAGTCATTTAAAGGGAAAAACAAGCTCCCTTCCCCACCCACCCCACTAAAAACCCACACACATTTTTAGACCTGGCCATGAGACGTTTCACTTTGTAGTGTAAACATAAATAAAGATCTCCTATCTTAAATAAAAATCGGTGGTTGGAATATTCCAGAGTTGTTTACCTCCTGGTAACAGACTGAAGTTTGAGTTAGACATCATTGGCCAGTTCCTCTGAGCTGTGAAGAACGCCAAAGGCCATTTTGAATTTTAAAATACAAGTTGAGAGCTCTGTGCAGTCATCTGCCAGAAATTGCTCTGAAAAACAACCTTCGATACTCAGTGGTTTAGCCTGTACATCAAGCTTTGAGTGTAAAGAATATAAAGGAAGGGGTTTAGTTCTGAGTTCCTGCTGAAATGCCCCTGCTGCCTTTGCCAGAGGTTTGTTTTTTGGGTTTGGTTTTTTTTTTTTTTTTGATAAAACGTTTAGGGAGAAATTAGCTTCCCTCGGACTAGGATTGTTCTGCAGTTGTATTTTGAGAGCAATTCAGCAATCGCTATTATGTTTGGGGATTCAAATTGTGTCCCTTCCGCGAAGGGCTGGTTTGGCGCGCGGGCCGGGCCGCAGCACGTCATTCGGCAGTCGTGGTGCCAGGACCCATCTGTTCTCCCTTTGACAGAGTTCATCGGCTCTGGGCTCCTCTGGGTGCGGAGCGGGGTGGGGGCAAGGAGCAGGGCTGTGACTGGCCCTGGGCTTTCCCTCTGGGGGTCTGTGGTGGCCGATCTTGGATGCTCCTTCCCCTCAGCTTGGGGAAGGTGAGGGCCCTTTCCAACCCCGTGCGTTCTGTGATCGCTCTCGGTGCTCTTTGGCAGCTTGTGTCTGGGTGGGCAGAAGCTGGGTGCCCAGTGGTGCTGTGGAAATGCTGCCTTGCCGTTCTGATGGGGTCAGAATCAGCCGTGGGTGCCCCCGGGGTCCCAGGGGGGCCGTTGGACGGTCTGCGGTGCCGGCGGAGAGCGATCCCCTCTCTGGGTTGGGAGGCTGCACGGTGCCATATGCACCCTTTTGAGCTTAGCTAAAAGAAACACGTTTTAGAAAGTCTCCTTTCATGTCGATGAAAGAATAGATGAGAGAAAAAAATTCCATCTGAAGTGGCTGCTTAATTGCTACTTGATACAGTAATGTAGTTTATCAAATTAAGTTGTTAGTGAAAATAATGTCGGGGTAGGAGGTGCTTTTTGCTCTCGAGCTGTAACTTTCAGCGTGTTTGTCTGAATTTTCCAGTGTCACCGAGTCTTGCGTGGCAAAGTTAAGCCCATTTTTAATCTGTCTGCTCTTCTTCAATGTTTGATGAGCACCGTGGGAGTCCTTCAGGGCATCTCTGTCTTCAGCGGCCGCAAGCTGAGATCCGCTGCTGTGGGGTGGCTGACGGAGCGGTGCAGCTTCTGATGACTGACCAAAAAGGTTCTCAGAAAGAAACTTAAAATATAGCCTGAGGTATTTGATCTTTAGCTGAGTGGGTCTTAAGAGTATCTGCAAATACCTCTTTCTTAACTCATGAAATCGGGTGGATGGGTGAATCCAAATAAACCAGGTTTAATTCTTGATATCCTAAAATTAAAAATGATCTGATTTAGTGTTAAGTATAAAGAAATTATTCTTGTAAAATAAAATTCCTGTGGTGTTGAGGACTGGTAGTAAAAGTTACAAGGAAGTAGACAAAGGGAAGGATAACGCAACTCTGTGCTTCTGTGTGATGTTTTTAACCACATTAACTTAAAGATAATGAGATGAAGTATGTATTATCCTTGGATTACTAGATGGTTCATTGTCTAATAAGGAATGCCTCTTTAAAAAGGATTGTCTCTTAAATATCTGCTCTAGTTGTAGCCAGTCTTTAGGAAAAAAACAATGTGTAGAGTGTTTGGGGTGCACAATTTGAAGCCTCAAAAAAAGCAGCATGTGGCAGGGGAAGGGTGTCCAGCGTGGAGCTCAGTCCGGGTGGGAAAATCACTCTCTGAAAAACAAATGGAAACAAGAAGTAGAAGGGGCCTGTCTCTGGAGGTTTTCCTTTTTTTCCTGCAGGACTTTTTGGAAGATGGCAACAAAAGCATAGCTGGAGAAATGAGTAGAAATTAGGGCTGGTTTGTTCTGTTTGGCACGTTTCCTATGTTTGAGCAGCTGGTGCCCTACCTGCCTTACCCCGCAGCTCAGGATGGAGGTGCCTGGCTCTGAGTTGGTCGTTCTCTTCCTGACATTGTTCGAAACCAAAACATAAAACCCGTTGACAAATGATTTGAACTCAGTCGAAGTCAACGTACCGATAAAGTGTCTCCCTCCCGCGTTAAGTGATTGGTGTGAAAAAAGCCGGGGACGTAGATGGACTTTGAAATCATTTTGACAGCTTTTGCTCAAAAGGATGACAGCAACCCCACCCAAAACGCTTAAACCTTTCCTGCTCTTCACGGTTTCGTTGCCAGTGTATGCAACTTTGGTTTGGTTTTATGCCAAGTTTACTGTGACCTTCTTGCAATAGACAGCAGCAGAGTTTGCTGGTACTACTCATTAAATGCAGAGAGGATTAACATCCAGTTTATTTCCTCTAAAACCACAGGACTATCAGGAAATAACTAAGCCCTAAAGTTTTAGGTTTGTAGAAATTATTTCCTCCTAATGCATGCACTTGGGGGGAATTTCAGAATCCTGTTACGTAAGAGAGGCAGAGCCCTACATTAATCCCAGGGAAGGATGTTTAATGGCTTGTTTCGTCCTTTATTGGTCTAAAGAATTCCTCAGAAATCAGCTGACCAAAAACGCCAGGGAAGTATTTTTACCTCTGTTGCTGAAACTATTATCGCTCAGTAATTTCACTAATCTTCTTTGCAGTGAGATTAGATTGTAAATGCTTCGGCGCGGGGAGAACTTGTTTGTGAAAACTGCTTTGTGCTGTGGGTGCCGTTGAGTGGAAGTACCAATAAGTGATGAAATACAGGGTTCCACTGCTGAGCAAGAGTGTGAAAGATTTCCTGCCTTGGCTTTGCTTCAGGTTGTCTGTGTTACCTGTGGTTTTATTTCACGCTGAGAGCTGATCCCTGTTGTAGAAACCAGTTTCGTGGGAACAAATACAAATTGTTGTCCGTTATTCTAGATCTCGAACATCTTCAGATGCCAGCCATGCATGTACTTTTTGGTTTAAATGGCTCGTTATAGAAGCATTAATATGCTGTATTTATGAATAAACTATTTTAACGACGTGTTCTCCAGCAGATAAGGTATGAAGTGGTGGGTGATGGGTGTCTGCAGCTGATTCAACCCCGCAGAGCAGCGGAGGTAACAGCTGACTGGCTTGAGCCGTGTCCTCTTAGGAGTTTTGACAAAGACAAGTAGTTATGTCCTTGACAGACCTACGTACTATTATTAAACCCTGTTTTGGGGCTTGTTTACAGGCAGCAGGAAAAACATTTACTCGATGCAAGGCCTGACGTATTGCTCATGCCGTGGAATTACCAACTACAGCGACTTGCCTCTAAATTGCAGGCTTCCCTCTCTGCCCTACTTACTCAGTGTAAAAAAAAAAAAACCTAATCCTGTGGATTTTATTTCCCTCTCTGTAGGACAGCAGTGAGTAATTACTTTTCTCTGGTGAAGGTAGAGATGCTGGAAAAGTTTAATTAATGCCCATTAGGAGATGCTGCTAGTACTTAAATGAATTCATTAGGGCAGGGCGCTTAATGCTCATCAAAATAGTAAATAATTGCAGTGGACTGGATGTTGTTTACTCTGTGCTGTGAACTGTATCTTTTTGTTCTGCAAAATATTTCAGGGTATGTGGGTCTTCCTTAGCCAGGGAAGGCTGAGGGCCTGTGTGAAGTGTATGGATTCAAAATAAGGTTTGGGTTTAGAGCATAAATCTCTAAATCTCCATCTGCTTTGTCACTGCAGAATTGAGTAGCCTAAGGGGAAAAAGGTAGATTTGTCTGCTCGGCTGTAAGGTACTGCACTGAAAATACCTCACTGTCACTTAGTTTTGGTAGCTGAATAGCCGTTTTAATAGGAATCTTTCATATTAATCTTTCTAACTTAGTAAATAACTTGCAGAAGGCAGTGAGATTGTGGTGTCAGCGGTGACTGCTTGGCCCCTGCCCCAGGGCCCTTCCGTGGCACGCCAGGAGTGCAGGTGATCCAGGTCTGGAAAGAAAATTGCCGTGCAAACACGGGCTCTGTTTTGGGTGTCGTTCAGACTGACTTGTCTCAGTGGTGAGTGAAGCTCAAGGTTTTTTTCAGGCTGGTCAGAGCAGGTGAGATGCCCCACGGTCGCAGCTCGGGTGGGGTTTGGTGTCGGGGTCTGCCCTGGGTTCAGTGGGACGTTCGGTTTGTGGTTTGAACTTGGAGTTGCAAATGTAAATCACGGATATTTGTACTGCTGAAACCAATGTTCTTGGCAAACATAAGCACAGGTAAGTGATCTGCAGAGCTCTTCCTTTAGAGCCCTTTTCCCGGCGTTAGCCGTCTGCCTTCAGAGCTGCCAAGTTGCTTTTCAAAGAAGCCCTGGAAGGGTTTGTGCCGTTCAAACGGTTCCTTATCCCAGATATGAAGAATTGGAGCTTGAGAAAACTCCCGACTGTGTTGTGATTTACATAAATTTCATAAACTTTGCCCACGCGTCAGTCTGGTTTTTAGCACAAATTCCGTAACACAAATCCAGCGAGGCAGAGGTGTCCGTTGGGAAGCACGAGGGGCTTGGCTTTCTCAGGAGAGAGCGTGGAATGGACACCAGAACGGCTTTGTGGGTGGGCTGCTGTTTAGACTGTGGTGCTGAACCCTCCTTCAAATGGATTTCTGTTCATCAGGCTGCGGTGGTCCTGGGGGCAGCGGTGGCCCCAGGGACGGGACCCCGGGGTCTCCGCTGTCCTTTCTGTCAGCCTCTATTTGTACACAAGCGTGTGTAGTGTGTCCCCGGGGAAGTTCTAAAGTATCCAGAAACTACCAACTGTTCTCTGCTTTTTCTCTCCGTTAAAAGTCTACTAAAAATAGGATATTCTTCCATTCAGGCATCAAACTCTGATACGTAATGTGAAGTGTCATGCTGTGGGAATAGTAAAAGGGCTTTTACCTGAGGAAGTCCTTTCTGTGGACTGCTTTTTCTTATACTGGGTGAGATGCAGCAAAGAGAAAAAGGGCTTAAATCCATTTCTGCTTTGTTGAATCACCTTTGAGGGGCATAAAATTTATTGTTCTGAAATCCTTATTTATTGCCTCTTGGCAAATACATCTGGGTCGTGTTTCTTCTTTTCTAATCGAACTGTGTTCTTAAGAGGTCTGTTGCACTTCCTGGTGTGGTTGCAGAGATGTTGGGTATTCAGGAAATGGCAAAGAAAAACAATACCTCTCATGTTTTCAGAAAACCCCAGTTTTTTGACAGAATCTTATCTAAAGAATTTGAAATTGGGACACAATAAATGGGCCCTTTCTTCAGGCTCCTTGCAGTGATCCATAAAAGTTCAGTGCTTGTTGTTACCTGGCAGTACAAGCCTTAGATGCGGAGTGTGAGGCTTTTCTTGTATTTCACCAATACGTGGAGATGAAAGTAAAATCTGCTTTTTGAAGCAGCAGTGTGCCTCCGATTCAAGCGCAGGAAATCCGAGTGCTGCCTGCAGACGTAGCTGGGCTTCAGCGCTGCTGCAGAAACCACTTTAGACGCAGAGGAGATGGGAAATTTTGCCCTTCAGAATTCATTCTCGGCTTTGCACGCTGGACATCCGGTGTTTGTTTTGGGTTTTTTTTCTTTTACATCAGCAAATGATGCTGTCGCCCCTCGCCAGTAACGCTGCTCCTGGCCAGTAACCCCTGCTCGCTGGGTTTCCGAGCCGATGCCGAAGTTCTTTGCACCAAACGTGCCCTGCAGTGGCTTCACCTGGCTGCTCTGACAGTGCCTTTGGGAAAGCCCCGTTAGTCTCTTAAGTATTTAAACTGACAGGTAAAGACGAGCTCATCCCCATCTTTATTTGAGCAGCAGAATAACCTGGTTTTATTTTCTTTTTTGGGTTTTTTTTTTCCCCTCTGCTGTTTCTGTGCAGCTGTCAGCGGGGACCGAATGCTGACTTCTGGAATTGAAATGGTTTTTGCTTAGTAACAATCAAGCTCTAACTAGGTAATTGCTACCTGATTCTGACTCAATATAATGAGTAAAATTAGGAAGGATCTCGACTGTGTTCCAGGCACAGTTTTGTGAGCCGATGGGTATCACTGGGACAGGTACCCGCTGTCAGATTTGGTTGATGTGATTCTTCTGGTGATTGGTGAGGGGTAGTTTTTCATCCTTTAGCTGTGTGTTTCATTATACTGGGAGGTTGATATGTGGCACACGCTTGTACTGAAACAAAAAAAGGTGACCTTTTAAAACTCTTACCTTCAGGTTCATGTGTGTATCCTGGAAGCAAAGAGAAAAGAAGGATTTTAATAGAAGTGTTTACTGTGGGTAACAATTATCTGCTCTGCTAAATGCTGTGCTCTGGTGATAGTAAAGCTTTTCAAAGAGATTACTGCAGAACCTACGCAGCCAGACAAGGATGACAGAAAAGGGAATGATGCAATAAATACAGGAGGAAACTACTGTGCTGTCAGTTTGGGTTTTCCTGTTGGGGTGTACGTCCATAGCTGCCTTCTGATCGATTGTGAGTTGAGAACAGGAATTAGATTTGGCTTTGCCTTCAAAGCTGCCTTTTTATTTGAAGTGCTTTCTTATGAGAATTCCATTTCTGTGTCAGTCTTGAATTTAGCGAGCTCTTTAAGCAGATATAAATGAGTCCAGCCTTTGGAGATGATGACTGCCAAGCTTCCCGAGCCGAGCTCACCGCAGCCCGAGAGCTCAGCGCCCCGAACGCGAAGCTCTTCCCTTGGTATCCAGCTGACCCTTCCTGTCTCACAGTCTATACAACCACTCTTATTTTGCTTATGATATCTACCTTGTGCTGAACTTCTGGGGCAAAAATGAAACTGGAAGCAAGTGGTGAAAGTTAATCATGGAATCTAATAGGTTGTTGTGGACATCTGCTGGGGAAGGGTTCTATTCTGCCCGGTTCTTTAGACTTTGAATCTTGTTCACTGCCAACGTGTCTACTTTGTGGCCATTTATTGTACTTAGACAAGGGAGAGTGGGTGGCTGGGAAGCTGGCCACAAGTGAAGTGATCTGTGCCATTTGTCCCTGACTGCAGCCGTGGCCCGTGAGGGCTTTCTAAAATCAGATGGTTTAGGTTTTTCAGCGTGGTTGTACATGGCTTACATAGACTCGTTGCTGTGATGGAAAGCAAGAAGTAAAAGTGAAAATGACAGTTAACTGTACCGTGAAGTTGCTGTCCTTGCTTTTCCTCTCTGCTTCAGCTGGTTCTAGTGAAGGGTATGTTCTAAAGTAACGCTAGAAGTCGGTTCTGAAGCCAAAAATAATTGGAAATACAGCTATGGTGTTCCCTGTGCAGAGTGACCTCTCCATAGGTGAACATGGGCCAGCTTGAACTTCATCTACTGCAGAGCTGACCTGTGGTCTGTGCTTAGCAGTTCACATAGGTGGCAATGAAAGAGGGAATTTCCTGTAGTGTTCACCCTTCAGCGACTGGGTTATTTGGCCTTTTTTAATCTGACAATCTCTCAAATGCAGATGTTCTGAAAACTCTACTGCAGGAGCACAAGAAGATTATCTTGTAAAAGGTCTTTCTTTGGAAATTTTACACTTTTCTTGGTTTTCTTAGCTTCTCTTGATAATACTTAGCAGATAAAAGCAGAGAGGAGAGGCAGCAGATGCATCTTTTCAAAGTTGCTGTGCACAGCACGTCAGGTTCTGGCGGCCAAGGGAGCCAAGTGGCTTTTGTGGCACAATGGACAATGGTCCAACTCTGTGGGCCGTCACCGGGACGTGCTTTGGTAAGTGCTTGAGAAGTGGTTGCCAGAATAGCCTAGAAAATGCACCTTCGCACTGCCAGCTTCAACGTGAGGCTGCTCTTCCCCACTGCAGCTCAGGCTCAGTCCCGTGACCAGGGCTTGTCTCTGCACCAGAGCTGGGCACTGGACTGGGAGACCAGGTCCTGGAGAACGCGTGGCTCTGGTGGGTGCGTTATTCCCGTTACGTTCTCCTCCTGAGCTGCAGCAATCTTTAACAAATGCCTTGCATTGAGGACATGGGAACGTCTCTTCTGTTTCATGTCTGTTCTAGGTGGGCTTCCGTTCTGTAAGAGACAAGGGTTCATTGGTGAGATCTTGGAATGGGCTGCCCAGGGAGGGGGTTGAGTCCCCATCCCTGGATGTGTTTAAGCATCGCTGAGATGTGGTGTTGGAGGAGATGGTCTAGGGGGTGAACTTGTAGAGTAGGGCTAATGATTGGACACGATGATCCCAAGGGTCTTTTCCAACCTCAATGATTCTGTGATTCTTTATGGTTCATCTATGGTTATTATCTCCTCCTAGTGAACAACTGCACAGGATGAGCATTTGAGTACTGCAAATAGTTCTGGAGGGAACCTAGGCGTGAAACTAAAATTTGAATGGAGAGAACATTTAGTAGCAGAGAGAGATCTTCTGGACTAGAGTAACTTCTTTCAGAGCAGCTGCTTTCCTTTTTCACTCCATTTAAGAACTCCCTCATAACTCGTTTTGATGCTTGTGATGCTGAGGAATCTCACTTGCAGCAAATAGGTTGATGCTACTTAGTGTTTAGGTCCACGCTATCTTACTGCTGTATTGCACCCCACCATCTTTTTTTTTATGCTCACCTGCTGTTTGTCCTCTAACATTTGCATTTCCTGACCCTGGGGGGGTCAAAGCTGGCTTGTGTTGTGCCCGTGTACAGTACCTACACTTGTGAATTGAGGACGTACTGTACCATCATGTAGTTCATAATTGGCTTTCTGGACGACTCTGGACTGCCTGGTCCTGTTTGGGCTGCTGGTCTCCAGTGTGGCATTCCTGCACTTTTCTCATTTTCACCTGCACCGTGGCCCAAATAAGCTGTTAAGTGCAACTGGGATGGAGCAGGGGATATCAGTGCCTTCCTCAGAATACACAGATGCATTCTGACACCTCCTAATGCTCAAGGCCAGGATGTCAATAAAAATTTGAAAGGCTGTGGCATCATCATATCTCACCTTCAGTATAATCCTAACACGGGGGCTGTGGCCTTGGGTCTGTGATGGATGAGTTTTTATGGCTGTGTTCTGTTGCTTTATAATGGCGTGTGGTGATTATGCTGTCAATAACTAGCTGTAACCTCTGCCTGCTTTACGGGCTGTTCTGCTCCCTTCACTGCTGCTCTACAGCCCCGAGCACTAAAGTGGAAATCTGTGCAAGAAATAAGGTGCATTTGTGAAATTAAGACTTGTATTCCTCTCATTGTTAACCAGCCCTTCCCTGGCAACTCCTGGTTTTCCTCCCATGCTGTATTAGCGTGACTGTGCCAGGCTTGAGATCCAACCCCTTCTTCATGCTTGTCTTGCTCTGATTCCTTTGCTAACTTTCAGTCTAAGCAGGGTCATCCAGTCAGATGGTGGCAGGTGTGAAGTGGTGGAGTTTAACAGGGAGGGGAAAAAACCCCAATCAGCAAACAATGCATTTATTAGAGTGTTTCATGTTAAGAGGGGAGGGGTTTTCAGAGAATGGAGAAGGAAAATGAGCAGCGTAACTAGATCTGAATTGAGATCGTGGTTAGGTAACTTCAGAGAGCTTCTTGAGCTCTTGGGTTTTTTTTCCCTTAACTCAGGACAGCCCTTGAAGAGAAGTCAACTGATAAAAGAGAAATAGCTCTAAACCTAAATCCTGGTGTTAATTTACTGAAACCCTGGGGAGTCCAGATGTTGCACCATACCTGAGTTTTGTGTTTCGTGGCCAGGGTGGAGCCAGTTTGGATGTTTTCCCCCAGTTTCTCCAGCAAAAGCAACAAAAGGAAACACGATGATTCTGTGTTAATGAGCTAGATCATAATGTCACCATCTCAGATGAGATGTCAGGTACCCTGCGGGCACTAATTTAGGTCATGGGAGCCTTGGGCAGCCTCGCTAGGGACCCTTGTCCCCTGTCCCACAGGCCTGAGGGCTCCAGCTCAGGTCAGGGTGCCCCATCTAACACTGTCTCTCTGTGGGCAGCTCATCTCCAGCCTGGACTAGGACCTCTTCTGCTGGAGGGACATTGGACCACACTGCTGGAGGGGCCAGCTCCAGCTCTGTCTCCTACTACTGCCAGCTGGACCCTGGCCCTGACTCAGCCCCAGCTCTCACCTGCCCCCAGCTCTACCCACTCAGACCCCAGGGGAGAGCACCCCACAATGGGGTCACCCCTGCTCAGCCCCCCATCCCAGAGCAGCCCAGCTGGAACTGCACCCTAGCACACAAGTCAAAATAAGCAGCTATGAATAGTGCCGTGAAGATAAAACTGTGGCTAACTGGGGAGGTTACAGTCTAACTCTTTGGTAGTTAAAAACTATTGTAAAAGCAGTTGTTAGAGATAGTAAAAAATGGAAACAAAAAAGCTGCATTCTTTTTTTAATGGAGACCGTTCATTCTTCAGGTTCAAGAAGAAAGATAGTTTGATTGTATCACTGTTTCACAAGTGTATTTACCATAAGTTTCAAGTGGAAACTTCAACTGTAACTTTTTCCTGATTTCACCATTCTTCCTTATTTCATTTTCCTTGGGGGGTGAGGGGGAAGGAAAGTTGAAATTATGATGAAAGTTGAAATTGTGATGAAAAGGAAACTGATTTGGATTGGGAATGGAGTGGAGCATAACTACTACTATTGTTTTGCTGTATCTTTTCTAAAAAAAATAATAAAAAGCCACCCCCTACACCAGCCCAAAACAGAATCCATGTTCATGTATTTTACACATTTTGCAGAAGCTTTATAAGGAGCTCATTTACTGAAAGATGGAGTCTGCTGGTATAATCCTATCTTCTGACACGGTAGGCTTGAAATAGGGGTAGAAAGAGGTATTGCCATTTGATAAATTAAAAACTTCCTGATGAAGTAATGATCTCTGTGTAGAAGTTGGGAGAATCTTAGAAAATATAAAGAATTTAGCTATTCTAGCCCATAGTTTGAGAGAGTTTTTGTTAGACCACAGCTGGGAGTAAAAATGCTGTTTTCAAGGTCGGTTTGCTTGCTTCATGCATGATGGCTAGTTCTGTCTTTTTGGGTTATTAGACTTTATGGAGGCTCTTGGCATTTTTTAGGCTTTCATTTTCCTTGGAATCCTGCCTCCTAACAATAGCCACGTCCTCTCTAGTGGGAGGTAGTGTTTGTTATCAGACAGTTGCATTATCAGTTACATGACAATATTATTTGTATGGCACCAGCTGCTGTAAAATTTAGGTCTGAAGTCTCCTAGCTCAGGCTCCTGCAAGTGTGAACATGTAGAAGATGGAGTGCTGGTGCAAAGAGTCTGATCAGGACAGGCAGGAGTGGGGGAAGGAGCAACCTGGAGAGGTGAAACCCTTGGCTGGAGCCAGTGCAGCGTCAGCAGCGGAACTCGCCTCGAGCTGAGAGTGCAGCATTTATGATCCCCTGGGGGTTGCCCCACAGCCAGCACTGCCCGGTCACGAGATGCCACCTGAACTGATTGAAAGGAAGGAAAACCACTTTTCCCTACGGAGTACATCAAATCTCTGCGGCTTCTCATGCATGTGATAGCATTCACCTTGATGCTTATGGGTCATATGTGTGTTGTCTGTTGGAGGATATTTATGTGAGTTAGCTTGAAATGAGCTTTCTTCAAGTGTTGGATGTAACCAGCCTTAGTTAACGTGAAGCTCCGGGGACAGCCAGACCAGGACTCTGTGCTGAGATGGAAACACTTTACTGCAATATGGACACATTCCATACGTCTTTGAGGGCTTGTGGAGGGTTTATCTGAAGTATCTAAGCCATTCCAGTTCCTGAACAGGTAAAAGTGTCATTCCAGCAAGGATTATAACTTCAGCTCTTAAGTGGCTTCTTGCTCATCACTTTTATTATTTTCAGAGATCAGGTCAAGAGGAACGATCAGGTGTGATGAGGGAATAATCCATTTGCTTCTGCTAAAATATGCCTAACAGAGCGAAAGGGAAATGGGCTATTCTAAAGATAGGGAAATAGCCTAGCAAAAGAAAGATGGTTTCATAAATACTATTGCTGAGGAAGCAGAAACTGTATTATTAAAAGAATTATTCTTTTGACCTCTAAATAATTCCAAGTCTATAAAAGGCAGACTTTTGTCAATAAATGAGTGTCATTAAGACAGATCCATGCTGAAAGAAGAGATGATAAATCAAAAGGAGGAGGGCTGCAGTATCGGAGCACAGCTACAAATTGCTGTTCTGCTCATTTCTGCATTGTTAGCAACCTGCTGATAAATATGAAATATGCACAAAATGTCTGTAGCTTTTTCATCAGCAAATGGCCCAGCTTTTGAAAATAGCTAGAGCAGGTGGTGTTAGCTGAACACAGGCCTGGAAGAAAAGATATTTTAGGTTGTGTTCCCATATACGATGAGGGCCCCCATAGCTCTGACTTATTTCCATGGGACTTATTTTCATTGCAGCTTGTTTTTAGGAGCACCCCAAGGAGGGCTTGCTAGGGTGAAATGGCCCAGCCTGTGAGGCATGGTGGTGGTGATGTGCTTTAAATGTTGCACTTGATGACTTCCAGGATGAACGTGAGTTCTCAGTGGAAGAACTAGCACTTTGGGGGTGATAAACCACTAAATGAAAATAAAGGAAAGAGACTAAACCTCTTAGCACATCCACTGCCTTGAGCCTCTTTTGAGTTGTTTCCAGGAGTTAAACAACAAGGAGGGGAGGTGGAAGCTACCCCAGTGAACATTCTTGGACTGCCACTCCCATCTTATATAAGGTCTATTGAATAATAATATCATAACATGGGGAAAAGAAAAATAATTTTGCTTGGGGAAAGTGGGATCTCCAGAGCCATCATCAGAGGAATGAAGAGAGCTGGAGGATGCCCCGAATGAAAGGGGAGACAGGGCAATGGTATGCAAAGCTAGAGGGAGAGAGGGAGAGAGGGAGGGAAGGAGGGAGGGATAATAGAAAACCTCTGATACGTGGTCAAATTCAAATGACCAGCCTAGTCTTAGGGGGAACACTGGGCTACTGTGGTTGCAGTAGGAATTTTCCACAGTTGATAGAGACAGCAGGAGAGACGTCTTGCAATGTGTCTGGCCCTCTCTGGTACCCAAACCCATGTAACACACTGCAGCTGACTTAACTGAGGCAGTAGTTAGAGCTGGGTGATGTCCTGGATGTTCCAGCCTGAGCATCCTGACGTCTGCTCTGTTCCAGTAGTTCTGCTGGCCTTGTGTGGAAAGAGTAGCCCAAGAGTGCTTGCATGGGACAGGGGAAAAGGGACCCAGCCAGGGACAGGATGGTGGTGGGAAGATGTAGGGCCATGTTAGTAAGAGGAGAGGTGAGAACCAGGGCAGAAAGGGACATGTGTGATGCAGGGCCCTGGAATCACAGTGGAGAGCGGCTGAGGGGCACCGAAGTGACAGGAGATGTGAGCAGAACAAAAATGTGCCCTAAGAAGAACGAGTGCACTTGGGTTTGCAAAGAGCTTGGCCTACAGAAAAACACGACTTTCTTCCATTCTGCCAGCCTGACAGATAACATTTGTCAAACGATCTGGGACCAGAGCACGACAGAAAGATAAAGATATTATCATCTTCCATTATTAAATCCTGATGGAGGATTTCTTACACTGGGTCCTTTCAGAGGAACGTGTTATTTTTTCCTTGACACGAGATAGTGGAAAAAGTAGGACTTTATCCTCCAAGTTTAGATTGTGGTTTGTCACTGATTAGAGGAACCAGAACTTCTCCGCACTCGGTGGCTCTGAGCCATCTTCGTGAAGCTGGTGCAGTAAACATACTCTGACAGTAGGAATTAATGTTATAATCATCTCAGGACTGTGAACCATAACTTGTTGATGAAGTTGTGAGAAGTGCACTTACCAGATATAGAACGTATGTAGAGCATTTGATGCATTAAATGTCAAATCCCTGCAGCCTACATTCCAGAAATAAAAAAAAAAAAAAAAAGATAATTAATTTCCATACATCTTGGCACAGTCCATTAGAACGGTGACAGCAGAAGCAAATGCTGTTACAAGCAGTTGCTGAAAAACTCTCTTGAATTTGGGGAATAAGAGCAGCAATTCAGGGTCAGTCAGAAAGTCCATCTTGCTCGGGGTCTTCTCTCCATAATGGCTAGTGGCAGTGGCTTAAGGAAAACAGAGGAGAAGTGAGGGAGCACGAGGTGATGTTTTCCCTGGTCTTCTCCTACCTCCATGGTTCACGGCCTCCGTGTGTTTTCACCGTGTGTTTAAAAGCCCTCGTTGAACCCACTTTGTATTTGTCTAAGCGTTTTATTTTTAACCCAGTTTTATTTTTGGCGTCAGTGGAGTCTCAGATCAGCGAGTTTCACAGCTTATGTGTACATGTGTGAAAGAGCAATTCCTCGTGGCTCTTTTTAAACCTGCCACCCCATAATTTCCCCAGCTTCCTCCTACTTTCATTGCCATCTATTATGGAATTGAATAACAGTCCCTTGCTCACCTTCTCCAGACTGCTCATTAAGACCATGAGATAGTTTATTTCCAAGCTGAAAAGCTCTACTCCATATGTAACGTCCCCTTCTCTGGCTCATCATAACACAGCCTTTCAGTACTTTGTGTGATAAGCAAGGAATAGCTGAACTTCAAAGCTTTCTCTTCCCACAACTGCTTGCCATCTCCTGGCTAGCAGCCATTCCCACTCACACCAGTGCTTCCCTTCCTACAACCCAGCCCCTGTGATGGTTGTCTTGATCCTAACTGGCACCACATCTACCTTTTAAGGACAAGCCATCTCTTGTGGGAATTCCTTATCCTTCACTTAAGTTCATCTTCAGAAGTAGAGGAGGTTTTTCATCATTTTAGAGACTCCTGGAAACTTTTGAACAGGAGTGAAACCCCAAGAAGTATTTGAGAAGCAAGATGCTTGCTCTTCTTTCTCATTTCAGCCTCTGAAGGAGGAGCGAAGTCGGTCAGCACAGCTATGCTAACCTGTCTCTGGGGAGACCTCCTCTTTCTCAGAGAAGAGGGAGGAATGCCAACAAGGCACACAAATGTAAGTAAGATGGAAGAAAGATCTAGTTATCTAGCAACATGCCTGGCTCAGTTAATTCCTGAACTGCATATGGTACCTGGGAGAGTGGCAAGTCTCATGGCCAGGCCCTATAGTGGTCTCTAGGTGATGCCTTTTGGCCGGTGTTGGAGATAAAGCACTAGGCTAAATGGACTTTTGATCTGACCTACTGCAGCTGCCTTTACTGTTAAGAGATGAACAGATCAGCTGAATCTTGTTGAGCAGAAGATGGGCCACTTGCACCAGGGTGGATGCAGTCCTGGTCTGAGTACAGGTGGGTAGTAGGGATAAGGAGGGAAAGTGAGTGATGAGGCCTTTCTTTCCTCTAGCAAAGCTGATGCTTTTCCCTCCTCTAGCAAAGCTGTGTGTTAGCACAGCAAAGTACATGTCTGTGTATGTGGTGATTTGACCTTGGCTGGATGCCAGGTGCCCACCAAGCCACTCAATCTATGAGACATTCTCTGCTGAGATGTTCACTGAGATGTTTTTTGGCCTTCGGGGGTTCCCAGCCTGCTCTAAGCAACTCTTGGCTGCCTCCATTTGAGGCTTGAGCAGTTTCTTCTTTTGTATTTGTGGATCACCTGAAGGAGGGAGGAACTGGCTGAACTTCAGGGTGGTGCTGCAGGACTCGCTGGTGATCTGCTCCTGAATGGTCTTGTCCCCACTTTCTTTCTCTTCTTGTTGGTAAAAGTATACAAGCCCTTTTGAGCTGGCAAACCTGAAGAACTCGTACTAAATTACACGAAGTCTCTTTTGTCTGATGCAGTGAGTTTCAAAAACTTCAATTCTTAAAGGAAACGGCAATGCCCTAAGAACAGTTGGCTATTCTGGAACGTTTTTGAAGGCAGAATTTACCTATCCAGCTGAGGAACACAGCAGTGCTCCTTCCCCCTCTTACAATAAATACCCCTGACACCATTCTAAGTGCTTTTCTCACTGTAGCCCTTGCAATTTCAGAAGGTTTGACAAATCACCTCTGTGTCTCGGGCCCATCCAAGTGATGTTAGAGCACGGCATTCGTGTGCCTTTTACAGACAGAATTAAAATATAAAGCCATAGTCTACTCTTACTATTCCAGGTTTTAGGTTGTGGCACTGACTGAATAGTAGCAGGAACCATTTTACTGCGTGGGGATAGTTAAATAAATGTCTCATTTGAATTGAATGGCAATTAAGAGTTCTGTGATGAAGACTCCTCACTTATATCAACATAGTGCATAGTTACCTCGAGTTCTCTCTCTTTACCATCATTAGCATTTCAGTGAGTAATCAAACCGCTGAAGTGGGTCCTGATCTTCCAAGGCTTTGGAACCTGTGCACATTTCTGTGGGTGAGCAACCTTCCTGAGGCTGTGTTTTGGTGTAAATTACCTCTACAGATGTTGCTCCTCTGTTCACATTATAGCTTGAGCGGATTTAACCGTTCAGGAACGTTCCACAGCGTAAAACATGCACCTCGGCAGGGGTTTTCCTTGCTGGCTGCTGATGGAGGCCTTTGTCATACCTTTTTATCACACCTCTGTGGTACAGACCTGAAAACCAACAGAACAAAATGGGAACTTTGCTGCATTCTGTCCTGGTAACACACTTGGCTTACAAATGTTAAGTTTATCTGCTTAAATGTTCCCATTTAATTTCTATGCTCTGTAGGAACTTTGTTCACTTCCAGAAGTTGCACCAGCACTTTGGTTTTCTTGACCTCCAGGCTGTTTTGGAAGGCTACATGAATGTAGCCTTCTAGACTTCTGTGTTTAGCTTAGGAGGTTTTTTTTAAGCTTCCAGGTAGCTTATTCCCAACACATAAACACATTCGAGGCACTAGAGAAAATGTCAAATTGCTTGAGATATTGTATGTATTGTTACTAACTCCTCCTTAGACTGGCTGTCAAAGCAGTTTCTTAGAAAGCAGGCACAGCTATGCCATTTTTCCTGCTTCACATTCTCATTGTGTTCCCTTGCATCCCTTTTGTTTACGTACGTGGTGCCGTTGAAGTTGCTAAGATGTCTTTTTTTGCCAAGAATGGATACACAGAGTGGAGGATCCTGGCGTCACTTGACTGATGTCATTGTGCTGGAAATGAATATGACCCGTTACATTTTTTTTCCCCAAGAGCTTACTCCAGACATGTGCTTATTAGATGGAGCAAGTATGCCAACTGTGATCAGCTGTTGCTGCCTATTGCTTTTGCTACAGCAGGGAGGGATGGTGCTCACACCCAGCATGCAAGGCTCTGCACTGTGCAGAACTGGTCACACAGTGCTCACGGTGTAGGTCTCCACCTCTCTCTTTGCCCAAAACCAGGATTCTTTGTGATTCTTTGTCATTTGCATCTTAGGTGCTCACAGAAGGTGCCTTGCAGCCGTTCCTGTGCAAGGCTCTGGTGCCAAGAGGAAGACTTACTGGTTGATTACTTCTTAAATGAGCTATTGGGCTCACTTACCTTGGTAGCAGCTCATGTCAATACTGGATTTGAGGAGTGGATTAGAGGGCAAAGGCCACGTAAAGACTCTCTTTCAAATGCCTTCTCAGCAGGTGATTGATGAAGTGTGAGACACTGATTGGAAAGCCTGTAAACTGGCTTTTTCTCCAGGTTCTAGCCTACCTCTCTCTGCTGCCAGCAGTGTTTTCATGCCTTTCTTACTGAAAGATCAGGTGTTCATGACCTGCAGTCTTTAGGTTTTCAGAAACATTCAGCAGAAAGATGAACTCTCATAAGGGACAAACAACTGTCAGGAAAGAGGCATTGAGTGGACTGCCTCAGGATTTTCTTCTCCCTTCTCTCTCCTTCTCTCTTCTTCTCTCTTTCATCCTTCCAGCATGCTTTTGCAGTGGTCTTCTACATCTAAGATGTCCCAAGTTAAATTTTGGCTGATGTTTATGTAACACTCCTAAGGGACACTGGCACAATATCATTTATTTCTCCGGGGAGCTGAAAAACTCAGAGCCTTCTTTTTGCCCTCTGGCTACTGAGGGCAGCTGCCCTTCATCCAGGTCCTCAGCTGTGAGTTTGTAGGTGAATGGCATCATACTGCTCCATGTTTACATGCAGATAAAATTTCCAAACACTTCTGGGTTTGGTCTGAAAGAGTCAATATGTGTAGCCTTGTATTAAAACATGTCTAATGATTTTTGCCACAGATTGCTACAGAAAAATATTGAGCATCGATACTCTGAAAAGCTAACTTTAAGGTATTTCAGGCAAAGAACAGCTATACTCTGAATCACAAGACTCCAAGAAAAATGAGTGCCTCGGTTGGATGCCGTGGGGGGGAAATATTGACTTATTTCTGGAAGGTTTGAGCACTGACAGCAAATGCTGGCTTCTCTCTCCAGAGCAAGCCCCGGTCATTGATCGGGACCCCGATTCCTCTAGCCACAAGCTAGGCTCTGTATCAGAAGGATTTCAGGGTTGCTTTTTGTGAGAGCCCTATCACAAGTGACGTAGCACTGCACTGCTGCTGGACCTTCCTACAAGAAGAAATAGCAGGCAACTGGCAGGAGACTTAAGGACTTTTTCCCCCACTGTATATAATCTACGTCTGCATTTACATTTGCTTTTGGACACAGAGTTTGTTCACCCATGCGGCAAACGCGAATCATTCCTCTGTTACAAGTACCCCTTGATCAAGCTATTCTCCCTGTTTTGTGAAAAAATGGAGGGCTGGCTGAGCTTGTGAAGATCCAGGGACCCCATTAGTGCTGGTTCCTGCCCAGGAGTACTCAACCTGTCAGCGTTGATGCTCTTCATGTTTTGTTTCACGTGCATGATCGACACGATCAGCTGCGTAGCTTCAGGTCTCTGTTACAAGGATTTTAACTAAGTAACTAACATATAATCTCTAACTACACTGAAGACATCTTGCCACTAGAATATTTTTAAAGGACTTTTTCAATTATTGGGGATGTTTAACTTTATTTGAACAGCTGTAGAACTGACATGACTGAGGTGCACAAGTGTACATTTGGCGTGAAGCTGGCCTTCCTTTAATTGCAAATTGGTGTAAATCTAGCCTTCATAAAGCCACGGTAGCAAGAAGATGCTAAAATCCATTACACTGTGGTGTGTTAGGTTGGGGAAACATTTGATAGACTCATCTCAATTATAGGAGTGTAATAGATTGCATTTTGTTTAATGACTGGGAGGGGAGTTGGGGATGGCAATGAATACCCTATTCCCTATCTTCCTATAGCATGATCCAACTATCTTGCCCCACTGCTGGGAAATATATATGCTTATTTGCTCTGGTTCAGATAGCCTGAGGAACAAAGCCACATAGTGACTTAAATAGTAAATGGCACTGAGAGTGTGGTGTAAATACAGGAGAAACAAGTGTGCTGGTGTCTGTGTTTATATGTGTCCCATGACCACTTTGTGCTACTTTTGCCCTAAAATAAATAGCACTGTGCTTTACAAAAGTGAGCAGAGCTAGCTAACTGAATCTTTTTTTTTTTATTTTTTAAAACACTACACCGCAGTACTGAGCTTAAATCAGCCCAGCTAGATGTTTACCACCTTTAAAAGCTGGTGAAGTTGAAATGGATGGAAAAGGGTAAGGGCTGGAGGCCATGGTAGTGTTAGAAAAGTAATTAACTTATAGATGTGGCAGACTTTCAGAGATTTTTTTTTTATTATTTCAATTATTTGACAAAGCTGTGTATTTGGCCTTTCAGAACACACTTTTTCCTCAACAAATCTTGGAAAGTTCAGAGTTACAGAAGAGTGCATCCTTTTTCCTTGTTGAATTTTCTGTTTCACATAACATTTTTGTAAAAGCTTGAGAATTTTCTGGCCTTTTCCACACACAGGTGGCTGAAGGTGGCATCAGGTTTAGGTAAATATTTAACATCCTCCATTTGCCCATGTGATGTGGAAATTTGACTGAAAAATTGCAATACCTCTAATTCTTAGCTTCATAATCAGCTTGCAGGTCTCCCTGTTAATTTGCCTGACTAAAGTGACATATTCAAGTGTTTCAATGTAGACATACTTTAAATTAAGGAAAAAAAAAAAACAAAACCAAATAACTTCTCCCAGTGTTACCTTACTTCAAAACAAGATGGATATTTCTCAGGACTGAAACTTTGCCCAGCTTTGATTAATCTCCTCCCCAAACCTGCAAATTTCAACACGAACATTCTTACGGCACCCCACTGCACAAATTCCTTCTGAAGTTGTGTTTGTGTGCCTTTTATTTGCAAGTCTGCTGCTTCAAGGGTTGCAGGAAAACATCTCAGAAGCCACAGTTGGTGTGTTGGTCAGCAGCTCCGGTGTTGCAGGAGAACACAGAACTTCCCTGCTGGGATGGGGTGGGGAGAGTGAGACAAAAAAGGCCAGTTGAATGTCAGGGACCAAGCCAGGCTACGTCAGTTTTAGTCTTGCAATGTGAAGTCAGGAAATTGCATCCCTAAAGGGCAGAAGGATGTGAAGAGAGGAAGCCGTTAGCTGTGCCAGAGGGAAGCACACAGCTATTCTCCACCTGCACCAGGTGCCTCTTGGTGCCTCCACAAGGGAAGAGCTCTTCCACCCTTTCCATCAGCAGGCTGCCTCAGCTTTCATGTTGAAACAAGGTATCCTCAGAGTGCTACGGAACCAGAGAATCAAAGAAAGGTGGTGAGTGAAGAACACTTAATACTTCCAAATTATTTTCTCTACTGTATTGTTAACTTGGCAACAAAATGCATTTGGAACAAATCCTGGAGACTTTAATTGCTCAAGGTGATCCCCTAGGTTATGAAGTGGCTGGGGAGGATTCACCTAGGGGAAGCATATGGCGATGTGGTGATTGCGACCCGTCACTTGTAGGTGTGAAATAATTCTTGTGTGGAAAGCATTTCTTACTTTCCTTTGGGTGCTACTACCACAGTCAGCACCATAAATTCAGCGGACACAGGCTGATCTTTCTGATCTGTTACTGCTTGTTATAAAGAGGTGTGTAGGAGGGCCAACAAACAACAGGATATAGCATATGCCCTTAAGGATTGGCACTATAGGTACGAGGGAGGGAAATTAGCAACTGGTTAATGAACTGCCAGTGTACCTGTCAATAAGGGAAACAAGACCCAGGTGTCTACATTCACTAGATGATCCCACTTCTGAAAGTATGAGCAACTTTGCCAATACCTGTGTAAGTAAGATGAGGTCTGGTCTCCTGTGTTACAAAGTTTGTACAGCTGTAGAACACATTTTGACCAAAGTCTCTGAGAGGCTTGATGAGAAAGAGAAGACGTTTAATGGACTGCCTTAAACAGTGGGCAACACTAGATGTATAGTTTGAGGTGTAGGACATAAAGCCATAAAAACCAGATGGATAAATACGTTTGCAGAGAGGCATCCTAAGCTTCATCATTTTTTAACTGACTGCCACTTGGCAAGCTGTTGATCTCAATTTTCTTTTCTTTTGTGAAAAGCGTGAAAACTCATCTCAGTTTTCACTTGCTGTAAACTAGCATTGTTCTGTGAAAGCCAGAGGGTCTCAAGCAATTTACAGCAGCTGAGGATCTGTGTTTTCAAAGAAGACAAGCTCACAGCACCTTGCAGGGAAAGAATAGAAACTGTCAGCAATCTCTGCTTCTTCCTGCAAGGGCTGTGCTGCTGTGAAATACACTGGAGCACCAGTGATCCTCACCCATACCAGCTCGGGCTAGACTGGAAATGAGGCAGCTGAGCTATTCCAGCTTTTCACTTTTTCTAGTGCCCCGGCCACTTTACGAAATGCATCTCAGTGAACGTGGTTATCCCAAGGCAGGAGCACAACCAGCTGAGCCCTGCCCTGTACTCTCTGTCTGAACCAGGAACTCACCTGGAAGTCAGCCTTGCGATGATGGGAATTTATTTGTAGATAATTAAATGCACATTTCAGGCAGCAGTCCTGGTATCCTCAGGAGTTAGCTTCTGATTTAATGTGCACAGCCCCAGCTGGAGAACCCTTGCTTAGAAAAGTCCCCTCTCTATAGGCATCTTGACATATACAGACAACTTTTTGTTGCTTTCTTAGAGCAAGCATCTTATAAACTGCAATATGCATGAGAAAGGGAGAGAGATGAAAGCAGAATGGTAAAGAAGGAAGGGGGTCCTCAAAGCCCCCGTGGTGACGTAGGGGGGGAATTTACAAGGTCATGTTGAACCTACTTAAAAATGTGCTGATGTAGAGAGGATGATGGGAACTCTTGGAGCCAACTGGGAATTGAGTCACTTGTCCTTGCCTGCTGCTGCCTCCGCCTGTGACTAATATTTGCGGCTCACCTTTTTCTTCTTTAAGCAGCTGATGCAACTGATGCTGACTCAACTCCAGGGAATGGAAATGTAAGCCAGATTGAAGCCAGAGGTGATCTTGTTTCCACGCATAGGGTTTTATTTTTCATTGTTTCATTAGGATCACAGCCACATCAAAAGCATTGCAGGGAAAAAAAAAAAAAGGAAAAAAGAAGGCATGGTTTTTGCCCTTCGCGAAAGACCTGCAGGAATTTTAGCTCTACCTATGGTGGTGGTGGTGGTGGGGGGTGATTAAGTTTACAACTAGACCAGCCAATTCATTTCACTTCCCCTCAGCTCCACCTTCCTCCCCATTCTCACACTTGTCTGAGCTTTTTTTGTAGGAAAAAGATAGGGGAAGGTGACTGTGACAGATGAAAGTGGTGTTAGTTATGTCAGCTGCTGTTGGAAATGGAGCTGAGGAATCCACCCACTAAGAAATATTGCCAGAAAATAATCTGTCCCAAAGAGTTACTGCAGTCTCTGCACAGGGCACCTGAAGAAGCTTTTGAAGGGCGTCTTTTTTTTCTTATTACAGTCATATTTTTCAGGTTCACAAGGTGAGCACTGTATATGGGATGCAGCTGCCTACAGTGATTAATGGCTCTTCCTGCTAAAAGTTCCTCTGCAGATCCTGTGGCATTTCATGTATTCAGCAAAGCTTATTTCCACTTAACTGCAGCCTCTCTTGGTGACTCAACGTCCATTTGGCCCCTTGTAAAGTGTATCTGCATGCTGGTTAATCTCTGCTGCTGTCAAGGGGTCTGCCTGTGCAGCATGCTGCTTCTTCCTCTTCCCTTGCCCTGGGTTTAAGATGATACCTTCTTACTAATGCAGGCTAGCTACATCAGCCTCCAAAATCTGCCACTGAAAATAAAACACTGAAAGCCAATTCCTCTGAAGCACTTGCTTGTTTTCATCTTAAAAAGGAAGTGGCATTTGCCTGTTTGTTGCCATGCTCTGTTAAGTTCCTTAAAGAGGTATCTTTCCCCTCTACAGATACCTGAAGTGCTTTGCACGTGGCAGTGAGGTTGCATGGTTTCATATAGTGGCATCGTCAGCGTGATCCGTTGAGCAGCAGCAGCAGTTTGCAAAGGGGAGAGACAGAACCAAGTGCAAGAAAGAGGCAGAGCCCAGCGCGGAGCAAGAGACAGGGAGAGTTTCTCTGTGGTGTGAGGTATCTCTGGCAGTGGCTGTTACAAAGCTGCTGAACTTTGCAGGAGAAGGTTTAAAGTTACAAAGGATGTCCTTCATCTGTTTTCTCTCCAGTTCTCCTCCTGTAGTGCTTTCTGCCCCTGCTGCTCTGGCTGCAGTTCAAGGTGAGAGCACTGGGGAGGAGAGGGGCTCTTCAGGACATCAGTGTAGACATGCCTTTTTAAAAAGAAACAGTAGTTGAAACTAGGGTGCAGGAAGGTGTCTTGTGGTTGATAACAGGGCAATCCTCTCTGCTGGTAGCTGGTGGAGATGGCATCAATAGTGAACTTGCATCCCTGCTGTCTTCCCAGTCTGACACTATGGGCAATTCAAGTGAAAGTGAGTAACGCACAGGCACTGAACGTGGTGGCTATTTGGAGACAGAAGATGACATACTCCAGGAGCATTACACTTCCTAGACACAGACTTGAGGTGCTAGGGTACAGCTCTGAACTCTTCCAACCTTTAAGGATGGCTAAGATGAGAGCCTGGTGTCAGATAACTAGGATGAAGAAGCAGCTTAACACTCAGATTGAGGTCCAAGTTCATCTCAAATGCAGATTCTTTGGATCTAGAGTTTAATTTGTAGTGTTTGTTGTGATTCGATGATACTTTGGAGATCTCTCCTGGCATGAGCTTTACCACCATGTTCCTGCTAGTACATATCTCTTCTGCAGACACGCTCCTGTGTTGGATGTTTGTGTGGCAGGGGAGCTAAAGGAAGGTAAGACAAAGCTGTTGAGTCTGAGAAAACTTAGAGCAGAATAGAAAAATCCCTTTGTCTTTTCCAAATCCCACCTCACAGACTACAGTGCTTCTGTGTGCTACTGGTGATGGTGGCATAACCGGTGAAGAATTGGGGAGAAACATTTCTTTCACTTCTGTACAGAGAAGCCTGAGAATGAACCAGACAAAAATGAGATTTATTTTTAAACACTTGGCAGGCTTTGAAACCACAGAGTGCCTTTTCCATGTGTGTGTGTGTACCTTTTCAGAGGTCATTGTTGTGCAAAGGGGAGGTATTGCTCATGCAAAACAGCATGGTAATTTCAACTCAATGGCTGGAATTCACATAACTGTCAAACTAAACGAGTATGGAGCACAAGCAAAGGGGTTTCAGAAGGTTAAATCTGGAAGCAAACACCGCTACGTGCTTCAGGCTTTAAATTGTGAATCATGAATGTCAAACACTTGAAGGTATCAGCGTAGCGTGCTATTTATCACAAAACAAACAGCTTAACTCACCCAACGCATTTATAGAGGTCTCGTTCTCTCACGCTCAGCTTCCAGGCAGATGCAGAACTACCTGTGTAAGGAAGGGCTCCTTTCCTACAGGACAGAGAGACCTGAAATGGCTAACACTGAATGCAGGTATTATTCTAGAGGTTCTCTATAATGAAACCACAAGCATTCTCCACAGTCATCTCTTGAGAGTGTGTTGACTCTCACAGTGCACCTGAGAGCCAAAGAAAGTAAGTTGCATTAAGGTGAAAAGAAGCCCCGTTGTGCTGACATACAGCAGATCAGCTTCGTGCCTGTTGCCTGCTGCAGCACAGATTGAAGACAAGAGGAGCAGAAACACGTCCTGGCACACTTGTGCGTGCACACACTCCCTAAAATCTCATACCATAAGGTCCCCAGGGCTTCCGTGCACGAGGCATGGCTTGTAGTGTCAGCTAGGCATATATTTTCTGGTGTAGCTACTCTGTGATAGGGTTAAGTCCTCTCCAGCTGGCTCCCTCTAGGTTACCACAAAGCAATGCTTTGTCACATTGAGAACCCTGTTGAATAATGTTAAAAATAAGAGAAGTACTGGGCTGGGTTAGCTCCTAGGTGGTGGAAATTGCTCTTCATGATCCTGCTGGAGCCTCCAAAGAGTTTCTGATTTGGGGGGGGAGGGGAAACAGGATCTGCACTATAGCTGGGGTGTTGTGGTATCCAGGAGGGACTTTGGGAAATCTTGAGGATGCTGGCTCTCCCTGCAAGGACCAGTCCTCCCACTGTGATGGCTGTGCTGGTTGTCAGTCCTGCAGGGGACAGCCAGCCTTTCCCCACCGCTGCTGCTGGAGGTGGCCATTAGACCCCCGTTCAGGTCCCTGTCTTCTCTACAGCATCCCTTGTGGTGTTATGATTTGAAAGTCATCTCCCAACGCAAGGTTGTATGATTAGTGTGTCTTTCAAACCCAAGCGCGTATCTTAATCAGTCTGATTTACTGTCTGATTCAGCACATTAGCTGCAGCCTGTGCAGCTTCCCAAGCTCCGTGGTGTAATGAATATGTATACATTCAACAGTTGCAATTAGCAGGCAGCCGCTGCTGGGGAAAACAAACAACCCAGGGTCTAATTCTCCCCTTCCCATAGTGTCTTCAGTGGGACATTAGCTTAAATGCAGGCCCCTGAATCGGCCCAACAAAGCAGTGGTTAACAGGCCCTAATGTTTCAAAAATCTATTTAAGAAGCGAGGTTTGGGGCAATTCTAATTTTACCTGAACCAGTTTGCCTATTCCTCTGTGACCCAGGCAGGGAAATTGAAAGTCCAGAGCACGTACAGCTCGGTACAGTACCTACGTCAGTGTTTGTTTCGGGACTGACCATTTGGGTAAGCTGCCTCCTCTCGCTGCAAGAAATGGAATTAATTATCAAACTTCAAGAAGGTAAAAGGGTTAAGCCTTCCCTTTGGGATTCCCAGCAGATAGGTTCGGCATTATGCAATTGTCATGAGAATTTATGAGTCAGGAGCTACTGGAGTAGCTAGGAAAAAATATGCACAATTAAAACTGCATTTCTGTTCTCGTCCTTCAGCTTAACCCCTTGGTGGTCCATAGGCTGAAATGTTTCTGGGCTTGTGGGGTTGTGTTGTTTTGTTTTTCCCCTGAGGCTTTTCAGATGGCATTAAAAAAAAATTTGAAGCTGTGATTAGTATATTCAAACCCTGGGTTTAAGTTCTCCTCACAGCTGACATAGTGATTTGCAAATAAATACTTCCATGTAGTTCTTTCATAAAAAAACATTTATATTTAATATAAATCTGCCAAGCATTCAAAATCATATGTGGAGTAATTTAAAATGCTTACAGAGTCAGAACGTAGTGCTTTATTGCATTCAGAAGCATAAAGCAAGGGCCTGACCTGCAGCAATAGAAATCTGAGCTCAACCTTATCCAAAGCTGAAAGAGATAAAGGGATCCTCTTGCCTTGTACATAGAGGAAAGGACACTTGAGTTGCACCACTGCATGTCTCTCTTCATGTGTCCCTCCCTCTTCTCTTCTGCCCACACCAGACCCATCCTCTGAAAGCTGTGCATGGATTTGGGTTATTAACATTTTGGGAGGCTGCTGACCTCTTGACTAACACAACTGTAAGTGCTTGTCCCTGCCTCAAAATGCTGTTTCCGTTCCATCTTGTATTCAGCCTGTACCAAACCACCACCGTCCCTGTGTGAGCAGGCCATGGCAGCTCACCAAACAGAAGTGGTAACGAGTTACAGAGCAGTCCCTCATCTGAGCAAACCCTCCTTCCTAGATACAGTAGCATCCCTTGCTGCCAGCTCCCTGCTACGTCCCCGTCTGCTTCTGTGGGAGCTTTCTGAAGTCTGTACTGGGGCAGTGTCTCCATAGTGCATATAGCAACTGTGCCTTTTACACATGCAAAGGCCATAGGACTCACAGGAGCAAACTGGTGCTTGTCCTTCCTGAACAGAAGCTGGGCCAAGGAAAAATCTCTTTGCAAAGTGTGGGACCAACGACATTTCCTTTCCCTTGGAGAGACACTAAGTGTTCCAAAAAAACCCCTTAGTGTTCCAGAAAAAAAGGGAGAATGGGTGGCTCTTCCCAGCATTCTAACACATCTAAAGATGACCAAACAGAAGAGAAGTAATACAAATGCCCACCTCTCCTAGATGTCTTGTCCCATTTGCCTCCAAACTTTCGAACAGGATTATACTCTCTTACCAAATCTCCCCTGTGAAAATTCAAGGAGGCCAGTTTAGCTTTTGCAAAGCCAGATAGTGACAAGGATACTTTCTACTTAGGATGCTATTAGCCTGCCTCTGTAGTATGTGCTAACTCTGTAGGGGCTTCTAATTCACACTCCTTGCATTTATTTATTTATTTTCGTAAAACGGGAATAGCCACGTCTGTTTAAAAATACAGACCAAAAAAAAAATGGCTGTATTAATTTTCTACCTCAGTTTTGTGTCATTTCCCTGATGCACAGATGGAGTGGGTGGGAATCTGCCTACGCGTTGTTTGGAAGTAAGCATGGGACAAGCACTTCAGGGCCAATCCTGCTGCCTGCTGTAGCACATCGATGCTATTTCTGGGGATGTCCACAAAGTCTGGATGGCCACCAGCCCACCCTCTGTTGGGATCTGCCTTTAGTGACGTGTGGATCTGTCCATATCACTGGGTCACTGCACCTTGTCATCGACTGCTGGAAGATTTTCTGAGGTCGTGTTCAACCTCAGAAAAGAGAAGATGGAAAATCGGCCAGTGGAAAAAAAAACAGGGTCGAAAGCTTGGTTGGAAGGAGGAGAAACAGAGCATTGAAATGGATGTGCAGATGGACGTTGCACTCTAAAGGTCTGACCTGGCATCCCACTAATTATAATACCTGTATCTGCATTCACACCCAGTGCTGTGTGTTAGATCTGTTTGTGCCAGGCTGTTGGTAGGACAGCAGAAGGAGGAATTTCTTCTCCCTGGTTCAAGACGTTGGCTTACTTTCAGCTTAAAGAGATGGGGTTTGTGGAAAGGGATATATTGAAATGAATGTATGAAATTAATTTCTGGAGGGCAGAGGGAGAGAGGGAAAAGGGTTGGCTAATGAATACGGTTTAAGGAAAGTTATTTGGCAGATGCAGACTCCTGGTCAATTTGTGCTCTCAAGTAGCTGCTGAGATGTCGACTGGAGGGAAGAGAGAGAAAGGAGAGGAGTGGAACTTAGCTTTCACGATTGTGCATAAAAATAATGTCAAAGCTGTCCTATAACCCTCTCTTATCTGTCTCTTCTACAAAGTCTGAGTGATTTGCAAAATCTTTTCCAACGAGCCTGCCCTGTTCGAATATTGGGAAGCACAGTGTGACAGGCTCTTAATGGCAGGAGGCACCATATGTAACTGGTGCTGTTCTGTGTGTATGTGCTGTGCATACATACAGCCAGCAATGAAATGTGTATGAGAAATGAAGGAAAAGCAGGCCATGAACCTGCTTCTTTCCCCCACCCCCCCCCCCACCCTGCGTGTGAGGCAAGTGAATTTTTGTATATCATGTGCACATACATCGTAAGTGTAAGAAATAATCAACTGGAGTATTTGAAGGCTGTCTGTGGATTGTTTAACCAATTCCCTGAGGTGTGTCTTGTTAATTTTATTCTCCTTTTAGAGAGAACAATTATTTTTGTTGCTTGGAAAAAAGAGAACACCCAGCACCTAGACAATTCAGTTGTTTCTAAACAAGTGTATTTGCAAATGCAATGTAGAGAGAACCTCAAAATGAATTCTTTTCAATCCTGATAGCATTTTTGAATATGAATTCTGATGCCTGAGTTGAGTATGTTGGGCAGGGACTGGACTGAATGTGTCTCAGTTGTAAGGTGGTTTGTCACTGAGGAGCAGAACAACCCACATCCCTGGGTACCAGGCAGTTGTGGAGCCAACCTCTGGGGATGACCAAGAGAGGCATGATATCTTGGGCAACTGCAGGAAAAGTCAGCCCCAGGGGGAGCCTTGGGTAGTTATTAATAGCTTGCTCTGTCTTCTGGTCTTTGCAAGGTCTCTTCTGGGCATTAACACCACTTTTACTAAGTGGAGTGTCCTGTTCCTCCTCCTGACCAGCTCCTCACAGTGACTCACTTGTGCTAACAAGGAGGTCCCCTACCATCCTCTGAAAGGGCAGGTTATCCTTCTTTTATGATGAGCAGCAGCAGTAGTACTGCCACTCTTCCTCGGTACAGAACAAGTGGTTCTCCCTGGGAAAGTCAACCACTATAATCCAGCTCACCCTTAAGGAAAACAGGACCCCAGAGGCAGTGCAGGACTTGCCCAGGCTGGTGTGGCAAGTCCATAGTGGCACTTGGCATCTGTGAGAGCTGAGCTCCTGGTTGTTTCTTCTCGCCACCGCTTCGTGTGATCCATCAGCAGGGCCCTACAGAGTAATTGTTACCTAAGCCTGCATGGCTGGCTGCTCTCCACGCTTCTGCACGCTCCCTGCGCCTACATATTGACTGATGAATGCACACCCTGTTGAGTGTTATTGCTTTCTTAATGTGCTGCAATTTTTTCCCCCAATATCCTAACTGAGAATGATTGTCGCTGTTGAACATCCTTCCTCCGTTTGCCACAACCCATGTTTATTTACAAGAGCACGTTTTGCGTCAGCCGTCGCTCCGTTCTCACCGAAAACCGAAGTTTCAAGTTGATAGAACAATAAAAGATATAAATTAGCTATTATAATTAACTGAATGGCATGAGTGAGTTTGCAAATACCAGACTCCTCGTTACACAATACGCGCACGAGAGCTTAAGCATCTCTTGCCCTTCTGTCTGTGCTGGGACTAGGCACTGCATTCATCCTGCTCTCAGCCCAGCAGGCAACATTTCATGTCCCAGTCCCAGCTGGTGCCAGCCTATGAATGCAGAAGGTGAGGGCTCGCCCACGCTAACCATCTTTTATTGCCGTCCTGCCCTATCTTTATTGGACCTCATGAGGAGGCCCAGAAGCTGGGGAGGAGGGAGAAATGCCATTTCCTTGGAAAAGGAGTGTTATTTCCCAGCCTGTACAGATTTGGAGAGAAATCCTGGCAGCTGCTGAGGTTTATCTGCTGGGCCTTTCTATGGGTTTGGGGAGCCAGTTCTTCTTGTGGAGGGGATGGGGCAATTTTCTGCCAGAGTCCCCTACAACTTCCCACCTGGAGCTGTGCCACCCAGCCACCCCAGCTGTTTGCCCACACCACGGTCAGCATCCAAAGCCTGGTCGTGCACATCACGCGTTACTTTCCTATATGGTCTCCTGCAAGCTTCACTTCTCCGCATCTATTGGATGTGTTGGTTGGAAGAAGCTGAGCTGGGCCTCCACGGGTCAATGGTGATGTTTAACCTCCCTGCAAGCTGCTGGAGTGTCTGTAGTTAGTTGGAGCCCTTTGTCATTTTGACAGCAGGTGATTCCACAGGGGCAGACGCAAGACGCAAAAGCATTGCTCATTTTTAGGTGAGGGCAGTCAATAAACCTCTGGAAGGAGAGTTAAAACTTATGTCTTGCTCAAGTTATAGACTAAAGAAATTCAGAGGCAGGAGGTTTGACTGATTACAGCCAAAGGAAAGTTTATGTGGACAGGCAACATATATCCCCAGATCAGGAGCATACTTGAGGAAGGATGCTGTGCTTAGGAGCTGAATCCATGTGGCGAGGCTCTGCAGGTGTTGGGACAGCTTGTTAACAGCAGGAAGCCAAGAGAGCAAGCCCTTTTGTAGCTCATTAAACCCCCAGCTGGATATATAAACTTAGTTTTGTGCTCTTTCTTGCACCTGTTTTGGGGCTTTAAAATGCATGATCTGTATTCAAATCCATGTATCTGGAATCTTCCTTTATTTCTACCTTAACACTCGTCTTTTTGCTGTAAGACGTTGTCATGGTAATGGACCCACAACTAAGATCTCCACTTCTAGGTGTAAGGCAGCTCTTACAGAAACAAAATATTTCCCTGTTCCTATGTCCCTCCAGCCAGGCCAACAACATTTTCTTGGGCGCCTGTGGAACTGGCGAGGTTTCTTGACAAAGCATCATAGTTAAAAGTTTAGAACTGATAACTCATGAATTATCATTACAGTTGAACAGTGGACATGGAAAGAGCGTGAACTTTTTGGCACAGTCCAGAAAGATCAGGAGACAGTTCAGCCAGTCCAAATCTTTCAGCTATCACTTTTGATAAGATTTTGGTTTTGAGAGTGTCTGACACATTTATTGTACAATTGTTTCCTATGATCCTGCATTATATTGTTGTTTCGTATTAGTATTTTGGGCTGTAATGTTTTGACATTAATGAAACAAAGTTCTGTTGTTTTTTTTTAACCAGAGAAAACAACTAGCAAACCAAAATGTTCTGAAGGCTCCAAACTACTTTTTTTTTTTTTTCATCTTTGATGTTACATGGCAAATCTGAGAGTATACCTTTTTAGAAGAGAAAACCACTCTTCATATATTGGAATTCCTGACCAGGGCTACTATAAGATTGTATTACATGAACCCTCAAAGGATTAACAACCATTTAAATCAAAGATGACTGAATAAATGGCAATGAATAATTTATTCAATTAAGTTCTTTCCTATTTTCTCTTACCAGTTTGTCTGCTAATAGATTGTGACTAATTTAGTTGATGTTTGAAATATTTTACTAATAGTTTCCTCCATTATCTGACACGAAGAAAGTATCAAACCTAACAGAACGTGTAATCATCATACAGAACTAAAAAGGGAGTTTTATAGTACCATAGGATGTAAATATTCTTGAACTGCTTTTTGCAAAAAAGGAAAATATTATCTGAAACCCACAGGTGCTTGAAATGATTTCTATTTCTACATTTACTGTTTTCATAGCTACTTTTATATATAAAGAAAATAGCACGTAAGAAAGTCTCAGGCTATAGGTAGGTGTTCAAAAACAACTCGTGGGATGCATTTGATATTCAAATTTCCTCAAATTTTATTTGCATTCATGAGACACATAGTCTGTGTTTATTCTCCGATCGGACGATCTCAGCCTTCCAGATTATTTTATGTGACTACTCAATTACGTTTTGCATCCCAACTTCCAACAACATCCTAAAAGTCAATATTTCAAGGAAAACTTCTGCCCTAAAGCCACTTGCAGGTGTTTTTACTGTAAAATAAAAGAAACCCTTTATCCATTTTTACTGAATATGTTCGGTCTGAAAAGGTTTTGAATTTCAGTTTAGCACGTTGTAATTCCTGAAGAAAGTCAAAGGTGTTTATTTTGGAAAGGCACACGGTAGAATTTATCAATGTTAAAACTGACTTCACCCAGGGCAGTCTTGACCATTCTTCTGCGTGTCGGTCCATTAAAGAAGGAGGCTTTTTGTTTTGCTTCGAAGCATGGGCTGGTTTTTTGGACAGGCTGTCCTTGCTCACTTCTTTCATTGTAGTGGAGAACCTCTTTCAATCTTGTCCCTCACTGCAGTGGAGAAGTCACCTGCAGCAGGGACGAGCCCTGCAGTGATAGGGAACACCATCGAGTCTTTGTTCTTCAGTTTGCCTCAGCACCACGGGGCTACGTCCCACTGAGGTGGGAGGTGCATGTTAAACTAAAATATATATTGGCAAAGAACTGGGAAGAGGAAAGAAAACTTGCTTCTTCTATAACTCAACAGGGAGCCAGTGCTGTAGTGCTTTGCTCGCTGGGGCTTGCGGGGAGTTAGCAGGCAGAGAGGTGTCGGTGAAGGCAGCAGGAGTGGGGAACATGCTTTGTGCTGCAAAGGCAGCATCTGATGTGTTGCTGTGTGGCAGACAGTGTGGTGACACCGTGCTGCTAGCCAAAGAGTTAAAAACTTTGTGATGAGGAGCTGAGAGAGAAAAGATGGTTTGCTATGCTTCGTGTGTTATGGTTGTGATTGACAGGTAGAGCAATACTTCTTCCATAATGCCTGTTCCTTACGTTTCAAGCACCACAGAGTCTCTCCTTGAAGCTACATGATATTGATCCAACAAGGCCTGTAACTTCTGCGTCTGAAAACTCGTCATGTGCATGAATAATTTGCTGAGTGTATGCAGATTCCAACACGTGTTCATAGCAAAGCATAATTGGCACCATTGAAAACTGGCTGGGAGTGGAGGAGTCTGGGCATCTCAGACACTGATCTGTGATATTTTGAAGATGCTGTCCCCTGCCTTGTGGTTTCATGTTTTCCTAAATAGATGAAAATGCTGATGAGGAAGGTTTCTAAGGATTTATCTCGCTTCCTAAGCTCGGTTGCATGAAACAAGATTGCATTTTAACCGCGTAGAGAGAATGTTGATTAAATGGCGAAGTTAGCGTTACTTTAAAATGTAATTTTAATTGGGGCTTTGCTAGAAGCTAGAATGATTTTGCCTCCTTTCCCCATCAACGCTGACATGGGTTGAAACCCCGTTCTGTATTGCTGTAGCCTATTCCCGCACAGATGACAACATTAGCATGGATCACCAGTGAACAGAGACAAGCTGCAGTGTCCCCCCTGAACATCACTTCACTGCTCCTGTGCCTACAGTACTCTTGTGTCACTTGTTATCCTCCTGCACGGCTTGACTCTACTCTCTGAAATAGAAACGTTCTCCTAGTGAAGAAAACTCTAGTAGGTTTTGTGATCAAAGTCACGGGATTGTGCCCAGAGAAGGCTCTCCCCCTCAGCAAGGGCAGGAGGTGCCCCAGGGCAGGGCCGAGACAAGGACCCGAGCCAGAAACAAGCCTTCACAGAGCGGCTGGGGTTCAAAGTGTGGGGACCTCACCCCTGTGACTGCTGCAGCAGTACATTTCTTCCTCGGGAACGCTGGGATTTCCAAAAATAAACTACAAGTGGCTGACACCATGCCCGAGAAGCAGCTTTGCGTCTGGCCTGCAGGCCTCGCGTCCCGCGGAAACTCGGCTGTGTATTTAATAATGCCTTGAGGAGAAAAATGCTTGCCTTGGGAACGGCCCTCTTGTTTCCTTTATGTTTGATACAGGATAAATATAACTTCCAGCTGTAGCTTTCTTGGGGAAAAGGCCATCCTGGACACACTGATGCTTGTGCTTCAATTGATTTTGAAAGGGACCAAGGCTTCCCACCTTTCCCTGTTTTAATTTGTCCTGGATAGGGCAAAAAAAGAACAGTGTGCTTTAGGAAAAGGAGACTTCGTGAGGGTCCTATCAATGCCCTGAAGCCAATTTAAGTAATTTTGACTTAAGAAATAGCTAACAACCTTTTCACATACCAGGAGGATGGCTCAGGAAAAGTTAGCGATTTCAGCGTGATTAATGAAAACTCGCCTCTCACTTGGAGCTTAATTCTTCTGTTAAAGGAATTATGGGTTTTGCTGTTAGCTGAAAGTGGGCTGACCTTCAAATAATACGACATGTACTTTAAGAGGAGAAATATTTCTGGGCCTGCTGATATCTTACCATCTCTGTGTGCTTTGCAGGTATTTGCTCATTTCTCTTCTGCCGGTTCTGATAAAGACCTTACCCTGAGCAGAATCTACTCCTTAACAGCTATGGGTTATTCAGCAGTTGCCTTGTGCTCTGTGAATGATGCAGCCCGTATGAGTGGACATTGACTCTATCTGGGTCATTTTAAATGACATTTCTTTTTATAAAGAGTTTAGCCTTACTCCCAGTAATCTTTTCTGGTTTGGGATTGAAAGGCATTTCTTCAAAGCTTTTCAGTTCCCTAAAATTCTCTGCTTTATTAATGAATTAACAGAATAAGTAATCAGGGTATTCCTCTAATACTGTCAAAGCATTTAATAAGGAATGAAAGAGGATTTTTCTTTTGTTCCCACAGTTATGGCTACTGGAGCAAACTGTGGTAGTGAGCATTATTTGATTTTTTTGATAATTTTGTTATTTGAGAGCAGCTTAGACTGCTGTGCATACGGTTACAACCCATTGTCACGGGGGGACACGAGGCACCGAACACCTCGTGAACAGCAAAGTCTCATATGAGCCAGGAGGTGACTGTTTTTTGTGGGCAAAGCATTCAGTCAGGACATTAGCAAAAAGTCTGGTTTATGTATATTCCTCAGCTAGGTTTCTATGGGTCCTTGGAGGTGTTTAGGGGCAAATATTCAAAGACATTTAGGCACGTGGCTCTCATGGGATTTAAGGGACTTCACTGTGTGAGCCTCAACTTTCTGGGTCTGGTTTCCACCAGGCAATGATGCTCCTTTTCATATCCTCTGTATTGCAATTGCTAGCTTTGGATAAAAAACACTTTCTTGTAGTGTGTGTCATTTCATCAGCTACCAAAATGGAGCCAGGGACCAAATATACAGAGACTGAATGCAGATGATGCTGCAGTGTATGGGAATGTGTGTGTGTATATCCATGTGCACGTTCACACTGTCTCTCTGGTAACCTTTACTGTCCCTTTCTAGCTTTGTTAATGTCGACGTAAAAAAACACTTCCTCTGTATCTTCTGTCTTCTTAAATAGCTTTCCTGACGTTCTGTTCTTCATTTTTCATCTGATTTGAATCTGAGCTGCGAGGAAGATGAACCTCTGACCTACTGAAGAACATCACTCTTGTGAGTAAGAATCTATATTAGAAGATGTTTAAATTCTGCACAGAAACAAGTGTTTTTAAAGCAGTTAGATCTGTCTCCTTAAAAATTTGACTCCTCGTTTTGCATTATATTTCACTCTATAATGTGCGAAACACATAAAGGGCAAATTGGAATGCTATGAATATGCTTCTCTGTAATTTGCTGTATTATACCACATGAGATTTGTGAAATAGTTAAACAAATTATTTCAAAACAGGATAACAGAATGACTGAAGTATCGTTTGAAAGGATGGAAAGGGTATGTCTGCATATTTTAAGTGCAGCTTTTCCACAGCTTGCTCTTAAAAGGAAATTATGGAAAATTTTAGGCAATTCCACACAACTCCTTGGATTTTATAGAACCACATGAACAGAGTCTGGTTCCATAAAACTTTTTTCAACAAAAATCTATATAAAACCTTAATTAAAACACACTGTCTCTATCAGTGCTACAGGAAGCCAGATAACAAAGCAATGGCACCCAATATGTTGCTCTAGATGGAATAATTTCCTTTTTCATTTATAGAAACAGGGATTCATAGAATGGTTTGGGTTGGAAAGGACCTTTAAATGTCATCTAGTTCAGCTTCCTTGCAGTGAGCAGGGATATCTTTAACTAGATCAGGTTGCTCAGAGCCCCATCCAACTTGACCTGGAAAGTTTCCAGGGATGGTGCTTCTACCACTTCTCTGGTGACCTATGCCAGTGTTTTACCACCCTCACTGTAAAAAATTTCTTCCTTATATCCAGTCTAAATCTACCTGCTTCCAGTTTAAAGCCATTACCCCTTGTCCTATCACTACAGGACCTTGTAAAAAGCCCCTCTCCATCTTTCTCATAGGCCCCCTTAAAGCACTGAAAGGCCATAATAAGGCCTCCCCAGAGCCTTCTCCAGGCTGAACAACCCCAGATCTCTCAGCCTTTCTTCACAGGAGAGGTGTTGCAGCCCTCTTACCATTCTCATGGCCCTCTTCTGGACTCACTCCATCAGGTCAATGTCTTTCCTGTGCTGAGGGCTGTAGAGTTGGAGCCCTTAGTACTCCACATGAAATCTTATGAGGGGGGAGTAGAACAGCAGAATCACCTCCCTTGATCTGCTGGCCATGCTTCTTTTGATGCAGCTCCACGACACAGTTGGGTTTCTGGGCTGAGAGAGCACGTTGTCAGCTCGTGTCCATCTTTTCATCTACCAGTGCCCCCAAGTCCTTCTCTTCAGGGATGTTCTCAATCCCATCATCTCCCAGTCTGCATGGATACCAGGGATTGCCCTGACTCAGGTGTAGCACCTTCCACTTGGCCTCATTGAACCTCATGTGGTTCACACAAGCCCACTTCTCAAGCTTGTCTAGATCCCTCTGGATGGCAACCTGCCCTTCAGGCATGTCAACTGCAGCACTCAGCTTGGTGTCATCTGCAAATTTGCTGAGGGTGCACTTGATCCTTGACTGTCTATGTCATTGATGAAGATCCTAAACAGCACCTGTCCCAGTATGGGCCCCTGAGGAACACCATTTGTCACCAGTCTCCATCTGGACATCGAGCTGTTGACTACTACCCTCTGGATGTGACCATCCAACCAATTCATTATCCACAGAACAGTCCACCCATCAAATCTGTACGTCTCCAATTTAGAGAGAAAGATGTTGTTGGTGAAGCCATGGTGACTGTCTTCAATCACTTCCCTGTCCTCCATGAGGAACTTGACTTAGCTGCTAGGAGGATCTGTCTCATGATCTTCCTAGGGACAGTGGGGAGGCTGGCATGGTCCTAATGAATGCTTCACTGATCCAGCTGCTGGGACCAAGTAACATTTGGTTTGAAATTCAGAGGAGAGGCTGTCAAATTCTTCTGGGATTTGAAGTCATGAAAGTAGAATCCAGTAGCCCCCGTTATTTTATATCTCCTGAAAAATATTTGCCTGAGTATTTGAAGTCACAGAGGAATGAGAAAGATTGTCTGACCTGCCTAACTCCTCCCCAGCCAGTGTGCTGCGGGGAAAATGGAAGAAAATCCGGCCAAAATTTTTTAATCTGAAAAAATCCCCAGTCTGAGTTCTCTTTGTGTGTTGATGCCGTTTATGCTCAACGTGTTCACGTACAATTGGAAAGGAGATTTCAATCACCAGTTTATGCAGCATGCCCAGTTTCCCTGCATTCGTGTGTGACCTTTTCTTACCCTGCAGGTACAATTGACTTCTCGGTGACATATACTTTTTTAACTTTCATGCTGGGATTGCGTTGAAGTAATGCTGCTTTTGCCCCCTGGAGTCACATCAGGTGACAGGCTTTCAGATCATAATTTACATAAATGGTCTCCTGCAGACATCCTGGGGAGGATGGGGATCTCTTACAGAGTGGAGAAACTACCCCTGCCACTTACAGAGGTGGTCCCTCATGATTCACGAGCTATTTCAGTCTGGTGGGCCATTTAAAGCTATTTCCATTTTTATATGTTCTTCATCGCTCTCATCTTGATTGTACATTTCAGTGGCTCTGCAGGGCTGTAAGATCCAGGGATTTCTTTCTCAGTAGCAGCCACTCGGCTTCATTGCTCCTCTTGTAAAATATGCATCTCTTCTCCTGGGAGTCAGCAAAACCAGCGCTGGGCTACCAGGAAAAGGAAAGTTGAGAGAGGATGTAAAAGGCAGGATGGACAGAGCACACAAAGGAGCCTACATTTCTGTCCAGGCTGGTCAGTGGGCCAACACTGAGACAAGCAAATACAGTGGTCAGTCAGCTGACAGCAAAAACCAACTTAACAACAGCGACATGATTTTCCTTAATGGGAGATCTGATCAAAAACCTGCCTAGGTCAGTGGAAAAAGACTTCCACTGAGATCAGTAGGCTTTGGATCTGTTCCCCAGATGTGCTCCACCTTTGGGAATTAAAATAACTGTTGCTGCTGCCTGTTCCTCTTAGCACCACAGATCCCATGCTTCTGTTAGGGAAGAAGTGGACTTGCATATGATAAACAGGTGGACTGGTTGCAAGGAAGCAGAACTCCAGAATCTGGTCTGTAAAACATTTATTACTAATAAAGATGTTAGGGAAGGAAAAAAACCTCAGAGTGATTCTTAACCTCTGGGTGAGTTCACAGAACAGTATGAGGTAGCCAATCTCCAGTTTGGTGTCTGCAAAGCGAGTGCTGTTCACTTGGAAACACCATGAAACAGAAGCCCAGCCATTCTGGAAGTCAGAATCACAGAATGTCTTTGGTTGGAAGAGACCTTCAAGATCATCCAGTCCAACCTTCGACCCAACACTGCAGGATCACCACTAAACCATGTCCCTAGCGATCACAAGAACCACTTGATTAAATCATCACTCCACCAATGAGTGGTGGAGGAAATTTAAGGAAATTGGCAATTCATCATCCAAGGCCCCTTCTGAGATCTCAAGAAATTTTGTGGGCATTAAGAAAAATTATTGCAGAATTCTAGCTATCCAGTGATGGTTTTTTTGGTCCAAACATCACTAGGAAGATGAGGGACAGCTTGAGACATGAAGTCTACATCTGACCCTAGGCTTCAGCAGGTAGGTCCCAGAGACACCCATTCATCAAAGCCCAGTTCTGAGTCTCTTCCCTGGCTGTTGTACAACATCCCATAACTGTACTTACCTGGGGCTGGAGCTGTGCTCTTACTTCTCACTCTCCAGCATCCAGCACCTTTTGGATGATTCTGTGATACTGAGCAGTAACAGCACTCCCAATTGGAAACAACAAAAGAAAGTGTTAGCAGTGCTTATTTTGGTGCTCTGGCCACAGCTCTTTACATATATAGAAGTTTTATGTAGATATTGGTGGAGAGCTGAAGGAAGCCCACAGCCCTATTTCTAAAGTGAGAAATTACAGAGGGTCAACCTGGGGAATACAATAAAAGAACATAAACCAAACTCCTGTTACCAATATAACACTCTCCACCTCTGTCCTGACCATAGAGAAATCAGAAGCAAATCTGTCTGTTGTCTTTCAGCCATGCATGTTTTGATCACGATCCACAGCTAACTCTTTGCCGTGCTCATGCTGGATGTGGAGGAGATGAAGAACCCCAGGAGACACCAGGACTGTGTTGACACATCCCCACAGGAGGTATCTGTTGAGGAAAATACTACAGTTGATCAAGCTGCAATTGCCAAGCTTGCCAGCCTGATGGAGAGCTCTGTGAGTGAAAGGCAAGCGCTGCTCTTCTGGAAGGAAAACTGCTGCTCACTTGCAGGTAAATAAGCATTGCTGATCTGCCACCTGTAGCATCGCTGTGTTGTGACTCTGAACACAGTGAGGTCATGCTTTCAGCTATACATGGGTACTTTAACCCGTATTTGTCTGTATTTTGAATGCTTTTACTCTGTTCCCCTACTTGTCTAGCCCTCCCCTGTGGTAAAAGTACTGCTGCTTGGGGTTTCCTGGAGGGAGCAGTCTGTTACTCTTGCCAGTCTGTTTCTATTACCATGGCAGCAACACACCATCACTAATAACAAACAGCCATCTTGCTCCTGGCCCTAGAAAAAGGCACTGTAGGGAAGTGTGCCTCTAGGTTGCAGGCAACAGTCTTTAACTTCCTAATTGATTTTCAATACTCAAAACCTCACCCATGCTCAATCAGTTTGCTCTGCCATCTACGGTCCCAAAGAAAAAGGCAGTGATCCTACCCATCCAATGGTCACATTGGGGTAGAATGGGGCTTCACAAGTTCCAAGATGAGTAAGATTATCAAAAACTAGCCCACCTTCATGTTTCCCAACAGGAGCACTTGCAGCAGTTCACAGAAACAACAACTTCAATGCAAGGTCTCAGACGCTTCACATATATTGATGAACAAAGCCTCACGGTGACCTGTGAAGGAAAGAGGTTCTTTGACACCTCTGTGTACTTGTAGGACAGCAAGAGGTGAGGTGACCTGCCCAGGGGCAGTGGGCAGCTGGTGACAAGAGACAGAAATAGAAAGCTTCTTCCTTACCTCCAGGCCCACAACTTTCTGCTTCCAGGTCTTCCTTCTGTCATCTCAGATTAAATGGTTGAGTGAATGGCTCAGCACAAGTGGACATATAAAATAACACAAGGAAATGTTGGGTTAGCTCAGTTGTTGCCTGAGTTTAATGATGTGAGCTGGAAGTTGTACTTACCAGATATCCCGTGTTGGGATTTCCCTGGAGTCACTGGCCGTGCTTCTCCATGTGCCAGCCTGTAATTTGTGAAAACACTATTTCTGCTGCTGTTTTTGAGTCGTGTTTCCTATCATTTCCTTCACAGTTATCAGGGCTGGGTAGTTCTGCGAGAGCTGTCAGTGTGAGAGAACAGTACAGGGGGAAAATGACAGTGATGGCAAACTTCAGAAAGTTCAGAGATTCAGACAGAGGCGTAAGCTTATCTGAACCTCTTTGGTGTGGAAATGGAGACAGAGTGTTACGAGAAAACTTGCTCGTAAGACATCTGGCAGATCAGAATTTCAGCTGGGTTTGAAGTTAACTTGAGAGTGACCTTTCCTGCACTGTTTCTGTATTTTGCCTTCCTGTCCACCGTGAACAGGAGGTGGCAGAAATGCGTGAGGCTTTCGGGGGGTGGGCGGTGTGCACACCCCCTGCTTCCCCATCTTCTCTCCTTTGTCATCAACACATCGAGGAGCCAGCCTGCAAGCTGCAAGAATCCCAGCCAACTACGGTGTCCTTTCTAAGCTGTACGAGAAGGTTTTGGGTGGTTTTGGGGGTTGGGAGAGGAAGCGCGCCGAGGTGAATAATTCTTTCCCGTGAGCAGGCTGGTTTGCGTGGGGGCAGCCGAACCAACTGGCAGCCTCATAACGCTGAGGTGATATAAGGGTAGAAGGAATATAAAACTGTGCAGGATAAATCCCCCCTGACATACACCCCATGCCACTTCAGAGAAATTGATGGCTTGTGGGGATTGTAAAAAGAGGACGGATTTTGGCCTTTTGTTTTTATGCAAGGCTACAAATTCTCGACGCTGCGATTGTTACCCTTGGTGTGAAAGTTGCACGCTATGATTCAGTGGGTTTAGCTCTCTGCAGAAAAGCTTATTAAACACTGATTGTACACGTGTATAATTACCCTGCTGGAAATCTCAATCCACTTTTTTTAAAGAAGGTGAGAGTCAATAGTTAGAGGTCTGTCAAGTCTGTTTATTCTACAACCCCATTGTCAAGAGTATGTAACTGGGCTGTAAACATCCGTTCTAATCTAAACCACTTGCACAGAAAGAGTCTGCTAAAGGAGATAAATTAAAAACAAAAACCCAGCAGCAACAGCAACAAAAAAACCACAACTGGAAAAAGATGAAAAATCCGTATTGCTGTTTTTAGTAACGTGTCCTTTAGTGAAGGTGCTATGAAGCATCCAGCTCTGCAGGCTTAGGATGGGCACAAGGCTATGGTGCTTCTCTCCTTTCTGCCGCAGAGGGAAAGGAAAGGCTGCTATTATTCCTTCCTCCTTCAGATGCTGCAGATGGTTTTCTGTTCCAGGCAGACAGCAGTGCAGCTCCTGGTGCCAAAGTCTGGATTCCAGGCGGAGGTTTCTGTGCCATGAGTGCCTTTCTAGCAGGTGCCTTTAACCAAATCCAAGTCCATTCTGTATTTTGCATAAAAGGAGTAGTTATAATACATGGGAGGTGCCATCAACCACTGTCATGGTCCCCTCTGGCCTGAAACTATGTAGTAAGATAATCCAAACCATCCTCTGCACTGGGTCCCCAGCAGGGAGACTGCTGCAGAAATAAGTGTCAGGAACTTATGCCAGAGCCTCCCTTGCTGTTGCCCTGTCTCCAGTAGGTACATTTGGCTGGAGGAGTCTGGTGGGCTTCTTGGCACTGCTGTCCAGGCAATCAGCCGATGGCACCGTGTGCAGGTAAAATAAGAGCATGAGCTTGATGGGAGAGAGTGCCCATTTCAAACCTGCTACTATGTGTACGGATCTGCTTATAATTTGGGACAGTTTTTGAGGTCCTCAGGACTGTCTCCACAGCTCTGGAACTGTCATTAATTTCATAGCAGAGAGCTGTGTGGTGTTATGTGGAGAAACAGTTGTTTGGATCGATAAGGGGGACAGGGTAATTAAACACTTTAAGTCCTGTCCAGTGGGGGAAATACGGAGGAGCTTGGTCCCTAAGCCCTTGAGCACCACGACCTCCACTGCCTAGTATGGCAGAGAGTAGTCATGCTGAAAATAACTTTTTCAGTTTAAACAGAGAAGTCTCTGATAAGTCTCCCCTTACTCTCCAAAAGCAGGCGTGAGAGGAATGAGTCAAGCGAGAGGAAATCTCTGGCTTTTCAGCATGGCATTTCAGGCAGGTGTGGTACTGTGTGTGTCTGCCTGGTGACTGCAGAAATGATTTGTGTGCATCGTTAGACATTTCAGTGTAGAATTGTTATGGCTGGAGAAGCACCTTTTGCAGAACTGGATCACTGCATAAGCAACTCCTTGTAATAGTATTTTTAAATGGCCTGTGCTTCCAATCAGAGCAGTAAAGCACATCAACAAGTATTTTGGGAAACAGTCATACCTGTGATCCCCAGTTGTACACCCCCGAGGGACACCATGCCTCTAAGAGTCTGCTGACTAAACCGGGCCGTGTAAATGGAAAGGAGGACAAAGACCAGGACATGTAGCAAGGCACAGGATTAAAAAAATCCCTGGAAGTTTTCTGCTTCTTTCTGTGGGTGTTCCTGCTTTATGGAACAGAATCTGAGGACCAAAGCGATTCATAGAATCACAGAATTTTCTAGATTGAAAAAGACCTTTAAGATCATGTAATCCAGTCATTAACCTAACACTGAGGAGACCTTGGCTAAAGCATATCCCCCAACACTACGTCTGCACGACTGTTAAATACCTCCAGGGATGGGGACTCACCCACTTCCCTGGGCAAGCTGTTCCAGTGCCCAATAACCCGTTTGGTAAAGAAATTCTTCCTCATATCTAATCTAAACTTCCCTTGGTGCAACTTAAGGCCACTTCCTCTTGTTCTGTCACTTGTAACTTGGGAGAACAGACAGACCCCCAACTCTCTACAGCTTCCTATCAGGTAGTTGTAGAGAGTGATAATGTGAACCACAGGATCCAAACAAAGTCAGTACTGAATTCAGGCCGTGATCCTCGAGGCTTTATCCAGTAAGGTGCTGGAAACCTCCAAGGCTTTAACACTTAGCTCAACCCTAAAATCAGTGTGAAGCCCAAAAGGATGGAGCCTGCACAGCCTTTTTGGGTAATCTGCTCCAAAGTCTTACTGTCATTGTGGTGGGAAGGTTTTTCCTTATATCTTGTCCAGACATCCTCCTATTTCATTTTATGACCACTGTCCTGTTCAACAATCATGCATCTCAGTAAAGAGCCTGGCTCCATCTTCTCAATAAACTCTTCCTAAGTACCAGTAAGCTGCTGGTAGGTCCCTCAAAGCTTTCTTTTCTCTTTCCCAGGCTGAGCAAGCCTTGTTTCTTTAGCCTCATCTCACACAGCAGGTATTGCCACCCCAAACATCTTGGTGGCCCTTTGCTTAGCTCACTCTGTTGGTCAACATCTTTGTGTCTGGGGATACAAAATTAGGCACAATATTTGCCGTGTAGCCTGACAAGTGCCAAGTAAAGAGAAATGAAATTACATTGATATTCATCATTCTAAGTTTAAAGAAACTCTGGTAGGAAATATTTTTAGCCCTTCATGATTTAACATTTAGCTCAACCCTAAAATCAGAGTGAAGCCCAAAAGAATCCATGAACTACTTTTTTTTTAAGCATTCCTCACAGCCACGCTAATAAAAAATTGCTGAAGATGTAAAAAGGATTCAAAATCATAATAGTTCATCAAATGCAATTAAAAAATTCTCATCTCTCATTTCAGCACTGCTGGTTCATTTGTGCTTCAGAGACCACTGGGCTGAGCAAACTTCTCAGGTATAGATGTCAGCTCCGAGCCATTCTGGGGAGCTGGCATGCTTGCCTCAGGATGTCTGAGGGAAGGGAGCAACCATCTCAGAAAGGCACAACGAGGTAGGGTGGCCTGGGGATTTCCAGACTAGGACTCTGAAGGTGTTCCAGGGTGTTACATTGCTAACAGAAGTGCACCTTTCCAAGGGCAATATTAAAGCCAGGGCTGTTGGTCTTCTGATTCACCTTGGTGAGTTGGAAACTTTCCTTCTGTGATTGCTGAAGCCTGTCACTGGCAGCTTTGACTGCTCCCTCAGGAATGGTAGACTGTGGCAGAATCAGTAATACCTCACAGACCAATAGCAATATCATTAAAATATTAAAATATATGTGTATTTGAAAACTGTCACTAATGAATGGCCAAAGCTGAAAGACTCTGAATTTATTACTCAGACTTTCAGTGAGATTTTTTGACTTTTAATCCTTCTGGCAATACTTCCCCATCTCACTGCTCCTAAAATCAAATTTCATTTCTTTGGATTTTAATTTTAAGAAAAAACTGCTGTAAATCTTTGGAGGGTTCTTAGAAATGTGATGGCTGCTGTGTCAGGCATTTTGGGGGAAGAAATACTGCAGCCGAGCTGATGGAAAATAACCTATTGCTTGGTTTTATTAACCATTGCCTGATTACTTTTTTTTTTGTCCTAAAAAAGGGCAGAACTATACCTGGTCACAAGCTAGTCTTTCATCTAGGCAGAGAATAAGCCAAAAAGTGACAAAAGTAAATAGCTAACCCACTGGGATAATGTTACCTCACGAGTGTTGGAGAATTTGAATGTATTCTGTGAGAGGATGTTTTTGGACTTCTTCCCAAACTCACTCCTTTGTTTTGAATGCAGATAGGTTATATGAGCGTTGTTTTCGCTCACAAAAGCTGCCCGAATCTAAAAAAAGAAACATTTCAAAATTAAGAAAGGCAAAGTCAGAAAGATGGAGGCATTTAGCAGCCCTCTCAGAGAACACGGGTTGAAAGTGGTGTCGTTAGAGGCGCGAGCACTGAGACAGGAGAGCGCGTGCACAAAATTCCCTGCGTCACTAAATGTGACTTTCAAAAACCTCATAATACCTTCTTTAAAAGCTACCATCCTGTCAAACATTTTTGCAGTTGATCTCTTTGCTGCTGAAACTATAAAGAAAGCTCAAATAAAGTTGAAACTATTTTTGCTATTAAAAAAAAGCCTCATCCTTTTTCTTTTCATCTTCTTGTTCTAAAAACCTGGCTGTACAGCATTTGATCAAGCTTTCAAAAAACACTAACCAAAATTCTCCCTCAGGCGTAAAGCAGTCTTGGGAAGTTTTGGCTCAAGATACAGCTATTTGTGGGAAAAAAAATGAAAACACCACCTTGGAAACAAACTTTTGCAGCAGCCATAACTGCACATCGCTTTTGTGGCTTCAATTATTACATGGAATATGCAGTTAGATATTTAGAAGATCCGGGGGATTGATATTACTTCTGGAAGACTGCAGTGGGGCTGGCAAATGTGATAAGGACCAGGGGACCTTGCAGCAGCACAGCAGCTTTCCAGCTCTGTGTCAGGATACGGCCATGCAGCAGTGGCTAGGTGCAAGGAGGTGCTTCTGTGTCTTTTGTAGTCTCCCTGGTAAATCCTCTTCCAGAGGGAAATGCCAGAGTGAGTGCAGCTGAGGTGCTCTTCCTCTACATCATTCAGGCGCAGGTCTCGGTCCCAAAAGGGGGTGCTGATGTTTAGCCATCAAAAGGATATTTCATACCCGTTTTGACCAGTTTAGTTGTTGGCAACTGGGCAGATTGCTGCTCTGTGTGTGAGCCCACACCTCTTTCTGACAATAACCTACTAGGAGTTGGAGCTGAGCTGACAGCACAGATGTCATTAATGGATATAAAGATTTCTGTCAACTCTGACCTGTCTCTGATTTAAATCAGGGGTCTAGAAGTGATAGCTGACCACCTCCATGACCTCCTGTGAAGCAGTTATATCAGTAGTTAATCTATCAGATTTCCCCCATCATATATGTTCCCTCATTCCTATCTTCTTCTGTCACTATTTTCTCACCTTTTTCCTACCTATAATTTTCTTGAATAAACTGCCAAAATTACTTGGTTGCTCATTTTCAAGGCTGGAGTAAGCTTTCTTTAAAGACATGTTTAAACAGCAAAGAGCAGTGATGAATAATTGGGATGATCTGAGTGAGAGTTGACAAGAAATGAAGGAAATAATTGAAGGGAAAAAAATTCTATTACCATCAGTAACACAAAGTAAGAAAATAATTGCAGAAGTTATGCTTCCTGAGGAACTCCCACCCTGAGCCCTGATACTGGGGACATGTCCGACGTGCAGTTACCTGTCTCAGGTAGGACTGTGGAGATTTTTTTGTCTGTGGGACAATCTTAAAGGTAGCTCTGTCTTATGCATAGAAAATGTTGGAGTCATCCAGTTTTAGAAGCACGAATGCATGGCTTAAATCTGTGTCGCTCCTCTTTTCTCTAAACTGCAAAGCTTTTGCAAGGAGTACAAAAGAGTCTCACTGCTTGACCTTTTCCATTTACAAAAGATGTATTTGGACTGTACTAAACTCGTATTTTTTTTTGTCAGAGAGTTGTGTCTGTGCCAGCAATGGAGCCACAGGCATCAGGAAAAAGCGACTGTATGTGACCAGACCCAGCCTCCCTTCTGTCGTTTTCTCCATGTAGGACATAGAGTGGATGGCAGGTTTGAAGTCTCACCACAACACAGCCGAGCTGTAAAGTGAAATTTTAATGTCAGAATCTCTCCCTCCAACACAGTACCTTTTGCTCTTTGAACCCATTCCAGTTTTTCTAATTAGGTCATCTGGTACCTAATGAGGGTTCTCAGTGTGAGGCCTCCCCCAGCACTGAGCAGGCCAGCAGCGTCCACCACCCCTCTTCACTATGATCTGCTGGCTTTACAGTGATTTTTATCCATCATTTATAAGCAGTGAACAATTCGCTGACCAGTTTTGTTTTTCCTAAACACCCACCATTGTTTATTCTGGGTTTCTTCTCCTTGGATGACACCGCTTTGGGTTATTTCCCCCTGGATGTGTTCGTAGAATGCAGTTTTTGTTTTACAGCGAATTACCTGTGTTACTTCTCGCCTGTAATTCTTTAGATACTGATGTATTGCTGTGTTTCTGCCCTTCCTCTCCTGTACCTGAGTGTGTACTTTGCAACCTCTTTTGCATCCCTAATGAAGGCATTGCTCAGTGTCAAAACTGGAGGGAACCTTTGCGAACGTTTTGCTCCTTCCTCACCGCGCGCTCTCCTGCAGTTTTGCATAGGGCTCCTTATCAGTCTCTCTCCTGCTGTTGCTCCTCGTGTAGGTCTGATTAAGGAAATCGTTTCTGCTCATTGCTGAACTTTGAGAATGCAAACAAGCCTGTCATTTCATCCGCTGGCTGCTCAAAACTTACTTAGAAGGATTTAAGCATGCGCTTAAGTGCTCTGCTGAAAGGAGGCTTCTGTTTTGATTGCGTTACTTTCATCCCTTACCTTTTGATTCCAGTCTTATATGTATAAAACATCAATAACTCCCTCTAGAATGGATTCTTTCTTTATCCCGTGTCACTTGTTGCTCATGTTTCCAATGCCTTCTTGAAGTTTTCTAATAGCTCTTTTTGTACTGCTCGGTCTATTATTTTACTGGAGATTGAAAATAAAAGTGCTGGGCAGTAATTGCCAAGATCATTCTCCCTTCTGTGTAAATCAATAGTATATTTGCTTTATTCCTAGCCTTTGGGACTTTCATAGTTCTCCATGACTTTCAGAAATAATTGCCAATGGTTCAGTAAATTAGCTGGCTAATTCCCTCATCACCTTAGGATGAGGGCAGCCAGACCAGCTGATTGATCTGTATGGCGGATATTCGAAATTTCCAGCCATTCCTTTAACTTGCACTACATTAATGGCCATTTGTGTAGGATTTTTGTTATTTCCTACATGCTTTTTTTGCTTTCTTTATTTGAGGAAAAAAAAAAAAAGTAGTAAGAGGGTAATTTGGCCTTTGAAGAAATGCTGGTGTTTCAACTTCCTCTTGCTTATTAATGAAACTACTTTCCGGCCGGTTTCCCTACGAGACATTTGTGAAAGCCATTCTTATTCCCCAGGATTGCTTGGGTTAGCATAAACTCAGTTTTGCTTCTCCTGTCCTTGTCATTTCTCTTTCCTCCTGTTTTCTCCGGTTTCTCTTCTGTTTGCTGCTGCTGATTTCTTGGCTCTGTTACCTCTGAGTGAAGTAGATGGTGCCATCACTGACCTGTTCCTCAAATAATGAGAAACGTAGCTGGGCCAGAAGGATCTCATCCATCACCAAATTCTGTCCTACCTGTCCACACTGACCTGGTGTCCTCTCACACCTGGACTTTTTCACTTTTATTTATTAACGATGGAAAAGGAATAGCTTTAGGACAGACACGACTGAGTTTCCAAGATACTTCTCTCTTTCCAGGAGAGACATAATAGGCAGGTGCCAAGATTAAGCAAGCCCTGTGTTACCTCTTCCCCTGAGGTCACAGCAGAGACCCTCCCCGGAGGTGGCTGCCCATTTTCTCTGTAATTTGTTGCTGTGACCTCAGCCGGTGTGTGATGTTTGAGCTCAGAACTCTTTTGTTGCTGCCTCTCTCTCTTGCACTCCTAGGGGCGCTGACTTCCATGACCTAGAAAGACTTTTCCATCTTTAACTTCTTTGAAACGGCTTGCCTTCTACAGCAGCTCTCTCCGACTCCTTCATTTCTTCGACATTTCTTTTTCCCAGAAGCTCAGTTTTATGCTTCCCAGCTCTCAAAATGCCCTCACTTTAATAAATGATGGCAGTTTGCAAGCTGTACTTTGGCTGCAATTCTTGTCACGCTTGAAGTATTTCTGAATAGATAATTGTCACAAACTCTTCCCTGATTTAGGGCTTTCTTTTTTTTCCTATCCTACTCCTTGTGGCACTGGCTCTCAAACCAGCCTGTGCAGCTTGTAGTTGTGTTGTCCTCAGAATAATGTAATGTAATGCAGTAGAGTGTAATGCAATGTCATGTATTGGGCAGCTCACACAACCTGTTTCTCATTTGGAGCCATTGCTATCTTAAAACCTGGATTTTAAGGAGGGAAATGGTTTGTTCTCTTCTCTGATGTTGTCTCATGGTCATATGCCTCTATTTTGCTCATTTTCCTCGCAGTGGAGGCTTCTTTCTTTGCTACAGTGACCAGATACTTGGATATGAACACATGTTACCAACTACTTGTCTTAGAGGGAGTGAAGGAAAGGGGTCTGGGGGGAAAGCATCGTTATTTTCTTTCTTCATCTCTCTAAGATCCTTTCATTAGCTTTTCTACCACACATCTTTATTACCACGTTCCTGGCTTCCCACTGATTATATCAGATACAGTCTTTTGAAAACATATGGGTAAGACTTTAGAAATGTATTACAGGAAATATTAAAAGTACTGTCTTGTTACTAAATGTATAATTATCCTTCTTTTGAGAGAACCTTATAAAGACCAAGAGTGATACCACAGATGGTGTAGTTGGAAACAAGGTGCTTAATTAAAACAAAAAGAGAAAAAAAAAAAAAAGGAAAAAGGAAAAAAACCCCACTGCTTTTATTTTGTACACTGTCTTGATTTTTCTGGGTAGTCCCCACTACCATACTGCTTCAGAAGCCTCATGCTTCCCTCATTATATTTCTGTTGTGCATCTTGCCCTGACAGAAGCAGTTCATGTCCCCAGTCAAACCTTTCCATACTTGCAGATGTTTCATCTCACATTGTTTACGTTTCATCACGACTCAAAAGAGGAAGCTGAGTGTTTCTGTACCCTGACAAAGAGGTCACAGTGACCATACTGGCTGGTCTCTGCTCTTCAATTGTTTTGTGATCAGGATGCCATTCGCATTAGGTGGGCATCTGTATTGCCCTGGAAAAAGTGGATCAGCTTGGACTCGTCCTTCTTGCATGATTGAAAAGATTTGTATGTATGGAAGGAATTCCCACTAAACCCTAAAAATTAATCAAAATCCAGCATGCTAACACAGTAGGTGACTTGCTGCAGTCAGTGGCAGCATCTTCTGCTTCCAGGCAATTCGTCCACTCTGACTTTGTTCTTTGTTCCCTGCTGTCTCATATGCTCAATAATAGACTCCCAATTAATATTTGCCATGTTGCCTCATACTCAGCCATCAGATAGGATTGAAAAACTGCCCGTTCATGAGGCACTCCAAGTTGAAATACATGAGGTGCTGTGGAGGCTGACCAAGGGAAGGGAAGGTCCCCAAAAGCTAATGGGACTCAGAGAACAAGTGAAGGCTGGCTTTGTGTAAATACCTAGGTGATGCACACCATTGTCGTGGAGGCTGAGGTTTGCCTTTGTGTACAGGGCTGCTGAAGATGGCCCTGGCACTTGTTCCTAGTTCTAGTGTCCTTGATGCTGAAGGGATGATGAAAAGTTGCAAAGAAATTTAAAAAAATAAATTGCAAAAAAGGACAATACGAATGTGAAAGACATCATTCTCCAAGAATGCAGTTATCAAAGAGAAGGTCGAGAGGTGATTTGAACAAGGTTTGTTGATAAATATTTGAGGACGGGACTGCTGATAGTAAAGGGCTTTTAAATTCAGCAGACAGAATCATTAAGCAAAACCCAGCGTTGGCTGAAGCAGTGTGAATTTGGATTAGAGGTAAGAAATACATTTCCAGCAATGAGGGCAGTTATCTGTTAGAAACATCTTCGCCTATGTGGTGGGTTTCCTCCTACATTTGAAGTCCAGATTACTGCCTTTTTAAAAATGTGTCCTCTGGCATCACTGGGTTTAGTATAGAGTTTGCGGATGAATTTCAACGCTATGATTTTAAGAGAAGGTGAAGGGGAAAGAAGACATCTTGATGCTCTTTCCCGATGCTATCAACGCTCAAATATTCCCCCCACGCCTTTCCAGCTCCTGAGACAGCCCCTAACTCCATGACGTGCTCCATCTGCCAGGAGCACCCTTCAACTCCTCTACCAAACACCACACTTTCTTCCTACGAAGCAGCTCTGGCAGTACTTCTGGGTATGAATGGCTAGGGCAGGCAGCTCCCCATCTCCACCTTTGTCCTGGCACAGGAGCACGGCAGTCCCCTCAGGCATGGGAAGTGTGGGACTGAAGCCTTTGGCCCAGTCTTATCTAGAATGGTTGTTTCTCAGTACAGTTCTGAAGGGCACAGGGAGATTGCTTATGGCTAAAGTGCACCTGACTGGGTGATGCACCCTCCTGTAGGTCCCAATAGCTTGAAGTGCCAGTGCCAAGCTGGTTATTGACACTTTAGACACTGCCACCCATTTGAGACTCCTTGCACAACTAAATCTGCAGCTGGGGGGGGGGGGGGGGGGGGGGGGGGG
>WTSP01012290.1:0-38325 GCA_025331215.1 Actenoides lindsayi | reverse complement strand
AGTTTGGTAACCCCAGTGGCTTATTAAGGCTGAGCAGTGAAGGTACCCAGAAGGAAAAACAATATTTGGAAAGGCTTGTATTTCAATTCCTGATTTCACGGATTACTCTGAAAGTTGTATTATCTATTCTGCCTGAGTGGCAGCTGTTTATAAGCCTTGAGGGAGAAATACTAAATATCACTTTCTCTTTCATAAGAAAGATGATCTTATTTATTTGAACTGGGTTTTGTTTTGTGCTTTTTATATGCCCCAAAGCGCCAGACATTACTTTGGCACTCCAGAAGTGTTCTGCCCTGTGCCTTTGAATCACCCCACCCTGCCAGGCTTGGCAACGCGTGTTTGAAATTTCAATAGCATTTTGTGCTTACACAGTATTTGAGATCTCTGAAGCCCACTAATAGAACATGGCCCAACTTCATCCCCTGTAAAATGATAGACTGTCCCAGTTGATACCCTGGCTATGCATCAGAATATTCCTGTGGGATATGTAATATTCCCATGGAGTGGGTCAGCAAATGGAGGATTTAAAATGTAAAGCTTCAGAAGGTTTTTGCATCACACGTTCCAGCTGACCCCAGCTTTTCTTTGTTTCAAAGTCACTGCATGTGTTTTCTCTGTTTTTCTCAAAAACATGACTGAGATGAGGAAGAAAATGGCATCGCCTTTTTACTCGCCATCAGAAACTTCTTTGGATAAGACTTGCAGTGTAAACAGTCTCCCAGAGAACAACATAGGTCAGAAAGAAGCTGAAAAAACAAAGGTTTTGATCTGTGTTTTAAAGATGGGCCACCTGAATGACTGTCCTTGCTGCTCAAATACATTCGGTTTTCTGGTTCCTGGTCCTTTCATCAACTGAGAGAACCACGAGTAAGAGATGTCAGCAAGCCCCAGGCCAGCCAGCAGATCAATAGCTGAGTTGAGATCAGAATATAGTTCTTGCCTCCAGGGCTTGTGGTTGGACACAACTGCCTCTCCTGTGTTATCAGAAAATCCCATTAAGAGCAGCCTATTTATCCCAGGACAAACAGATCTAATTTCTTCTTTCTTTCTTTTAAGTCTTTTCTAGTTCTCTGTCACCAAACATTGTTTTTTAAAATGGACATTTATCTTGCTTGGACAGAACACTTTCAGATATTTGCAGTCCTCTGAACTTGTTGTCTAACACTGGGAAGTGATAGTGCTAGTGACTTGAAGCCTGTGGAAGGATTCTTAACAGGCAAATAATACCACCAGAGTTACCTGCTGACAGTGGAGTTGGTGTTAATGAAAGACAGTATGAACTTTGGGGTCTTTTAATGGTAAAAGCCTTCAGCATGGAGGTTTTTAATTTACAAGCTCTACTTACCACCTACTTGTTGTCCAGAGCCTGAGGCTTGCAAATGGGTTCAAATGGATAAAGCAGTTAAAGAGGTGCTGAAGTATTATTAGGTGTGGAGTGCTGAGTACAAATACTCGGTGCAATTGCCACACTGGCTGGGTGCAGAAGTCTAGGCTGCTGGTTGTTGCCAGTTAGTGGGAGATCCACGTCTATTTGAGCCTGTGTTCATGGGGAATAGAGGATGGCAGCCTTAAGCTTACTTGCATGCCAGGAAAAACATGCAGCGAGCAGGAAGCCATTCTTATAAGACAAGTTTTGTCAGCAGTTCCTCTCGGGAAGCTGAACTCGGTGCAGATGTGCTGGAAATAATGGTCCTGAGCTGCAGCAGCCACCTCTCTGGCAGGCACTGCTGAGCTCACAGAGTGGCCCAAGCCCTTGGCCACAGTGGTACTGTGAGATTTCAGGCAGAAGGAGCTGTTCTTCCCCACTTCTGCCTGCAAACAGCAGGAACAGCCACAGTCTCTCTCGCTGGGGGCTGGTGCAGCTTGCAATGGGGGAGAGATCCGTATGCCAGAGAGAACAAGTTTTGCTGTTCTTTGGGTTTTATTTTCCTGGGAGATGTGAAAGGAAAGGGGAGAGGAGATCACAGTTATGTGTTTAAATTAACAGAAGCTATTTGGCTCCCTACATGAAGGACATGTCTGAAAACCAGCACATCACAGTAACGGGGGAGGCAATTTGACAAGACGGAAGCACTTAAAATAATGGGATTGCTTCACAGTGAACAATGAGGTCAGGGTCATGAGGAAGTCCGAACCAGGTCAAAGCTCCTCGTTTCAAACTAATGAACCCCTTGATGACAGGAGCTGGAGTTTCTTGACGAAGGGGATGGACTGTTTGCAGCAAAGTGGTGATGTCGGTGTCAGTAGCAGCACCGAGAGGTTAAAGACGGTAATTTAATTCACTTGGGCAAGCATTTATCACCTTTCCGGTCAGGAGGATCTGCACATATTCCTTTTCTGGGTTCAAGTTCAAGACTTTATCTTCAAAATATCGTGGCCAAACAGAGTGCAGTTTTACATGCTCACGTAGAAGCTCACCTTTTAGTTGCCAGAAATACCCTGCTTCATGGCTCATAAATATTAAACTAATATAAATGTAACCTCGGTGCTCTTGGGGCTGATCAGGAGTGAATGAATTGAAGAACTAGAATTTCTGAGCTGCAGTATCTTTCTCTGTCATTAGCACCCTTTGCTAGAAGCTGGAACAAAACCACTAGCACCCGTGGTCAGCTTGCATTTAGAAATGACCCCCCCTCTCCTCGATTCCCACCTCTCCTCCTCTGACTTCCCAGTTGTAGCAACTCAACAACCACGGATATCCCAGCCTGACTTTGTGAGCTTTGAAAACAGCAAAAAAAACTCCAAAGGTCTCCAGTGCCCCCTCCACCAAAGCTGTGCCCCATGTAATGCGAGGGCATTACTGGTTTCTGTGGTGCTGTGGCCACAGCAGTGCTGCTCTGCCCTTCTTCAGTAATTTGCTGGCATGCTGCTGAAAAGCAGCACAGTCTAGAAGTCACTGGTAACAGAAATGTCCAAGTGATTTTGTGCTGTAACTTTTGAGATGAAAAACTTGGCTGGGAAAAAACAGAAGTCATAAGTCTATTTGCCTCACCTACTTACTGTGAGCTTATCTGGAACAGCTTGTGAAATTCTTTGGAAGCCTAATGTATTTAGCAGATAGGGGCCAAGACTCTCTGTGAGCTTGCCAAAAGCAAACTTTAATTCACAGGCTTGATATCATGGGAGAGCTATACTTCAAGTGGTCTGATGTAAGGCTTTTCTGACATTTGTGTGGTGAAATACAATTCAGTCCCATATTTAAAGGGGAAAAAAAAAAAAAAAAAAAACAAATAGGAAAAGAAAATCTCTTAGAAAAGCTTTCAGGCTGACAACCAACGTTTGAAAGTTACCCCAGTCACTCTCATTTCTCCAGCAGGAGCTTCTCTGAGAGAAGCTCTCGGACTGTCCTTTTGTGCAAAGGAAGATATATGGAGTCGGCTTTGAATCTTGAAGAGTCTAAGTTTGCCAGGTGCTGAATGCCCTCAGCTCCTGCGATTTCCATCTGACATCATATGGCACCTAAGAAATAGTGGATGTGCTTCTCAGTACTTCTGCCACTGACCAGACAGAAAAGCTGTGTTAGCTCCAAGGCTCCTCTTACTCCTCCTGCTTCCTTCTGCCTTGCCTCTTGCTGAGTGCCTTCCTTGGCCTCACATGCTACCTGCTGTTTATGGAGATAAGACACAGAGCCTGCTGCCTGCTTCAGATTTCAAACATGATGCTCATCTTGTACCCAGAGAAGACCACGAAGAAAACTGAGTAGATAAGCAGAGTGATAGAAAGTGAAAATAGTGATAAAAAAGAATTAAAAGGTCATTCTGTAAATCAAAATTCTGTAAAGCAAAACAGACCTGGTAGAGGTTGGTGATATTCCTTGCTGGAGACAGTGCTTGGGGCACTATTCATGCTCTCATGCTGGCTATGACAGGTGTAGAAACCCAGGAAGTGACAGGAGCACAAGGTGTCTCTGCAGGGGCCCAGCTCAGTCCTCCAGCAGAGATGCTGAACCTCACTGACCAGCAGAGACCTTGTGCTATAGATGTGACTCATCCAGGATGCACCTGGTGAAACCTGTTATCACCTCTCAGAGAAGGTAAGTGGCATTGAGTATCTCTCCAAAGCAGGGTGGTCTGCTGGGGATGTCATGGAAATGGGCTCCGAGGGAAAAGCTGATGTCCCAGAGAAGGCACAGATGGATATTTTGCTACTGGAGTCACAGGTGACTCAATCTTCACACAGGGGGCAATCTTGAACTTACTGCGGAGTACCTATGCTATCAAAAGCAGATTTGAGCCTCTCCCCATGCTCTCTTGACAAGCCTTTCAGTCTGTCTGGATGAGCATGGTATTAGGATGCTGCTGCTGCTGGAGGGTCTATTTTTCCAGTGAGGCAGGAGATGAAGTCCTGACTGCCTGTTGTTATTCAAGAGCTGATGGCGGCTTTCTGTGCAGAGAAAGTCAATGACTCTTGCCCTGTGTGAACGTATTATGTTCCACTTCAGTTTCCATGGCATTTTGCTGTTCTTGGCCCAAATAATTGTTCATTCCTTGTGAGGGCCATGGAACTGAATAGCAAACCATTTCAGCCCAGATGTAGCAGGGTGACAGGACCTGTCGTGAAACTTAACTCAGTGCTGGTTGAACAGAGTGCCTTAAAAAGGTACCAAAGTGTCTACCAAAGTCCGACGTCGCAGCATAAAATGCTGAGATGAGCAATCCAGGACCTGGAGCCCTGTGTTAAACACCTATGTGCAAGGGAAGTCCTCTGCTTCTGGCAGGGGCTCCTAGGCCAACGTGCTGAGTGGATGGCCTACACTGACCAAAAATTTAGCAGAGCATAGGGGTGTCCTTGTGGGGCAGTAAGGTGGCACCTCCATCCCTCATGGGCCAACTGTTTCTTTGGCTTTTCCTTAAAACCATGAACAGATGTCCTGGGGCGATGGCTAGAGCTGTTTCCACAAGAGGCAAGAAGATGAGATTTCATTCCCTCATTTGTCTGGAAGGGACCAAATCTACACAAATTAGGAGGTGTAGACTGGAGGTGAGAAGTGGCATGTGTGGGTCTTACTTTCAGCTGAGATCTCCTGCCTTCTAAGGGCAGGGATGGTGGGAAGAGGGGCTCTGGCCACCTGGGTATTGTAAGACAAGTTCCTATTTCCCTCTCATGACCTGGTTTGAAGAGTGATGTCTGAGCATGTGACATGAGTTAAGCATAGTCTGAAACCACCTCTCAGACCAGCCCTCTTGTGGATCATGGCTGAAGGTCTAGTTTCCCCAAAGGGATGGTAGTTGGGCGTAGATCAGATGTTAAATTCAAGGAAGGGGTATTTGCAAAAAATTCATCTCTAAGCATCAGAGACACTTGGGTGTGGAAGACATCACACCTCTGAAGTCAGCAGTCTGGGTTCTTCCTGGCCAAATGAGGATTTTTCTAATGGCAGTTTTGATGCAGTGCCAGGCAGAGAACTGGTGCTTATCCAGACCTTCAGGATATTCTGGATATGACATGAAGTTTTCTGGTGTTTTTTTTTAAAGCCTTCTCCTCTTCTTTGTCATAGAAAGTGGTATTTGATGGAGATGACAGTCTGCATGATCCTGTTGATCAAAGCAGCGTGTATTACTGTTTTAACGAAGCTCGTGACTCAAGGCTTTATAAAACATGTTTGGATTCTGCATTACAAGATCCAGCAATAGAAGAATGAGATGAGTGGGTACACGGGAGAAAAGCTTTGCTCTGGGACAATTCGCAGAGGTTCTGGAAGTGAATTGGCTGGGATTTTGCTCTGAAATAAGGCTGCTGCTTGTATGGCAATTTTTACTGGCAAGTCCATCCCCAAATGTGTTGGTTTATCATTATTTTCCTATTATTCACACTGAAAAAAAATTACTTGTTCCACTATATAACTCCAGTTACTAAGGTTACTAGATGAGATCTGTTTTGGAATGAATTACAGTTCCTAAATACACTTTCATCCCCCCAACAAACTGACTGAGAAGAAGAATCTGCCCTAATAAATTAACCATGGTAAATGCAGACTGACCTACAAATTAAGCAACGCAAGGTTAAATACAAACATCGATCAAAGGCAAGAACTATAAATAGATAATGAACTGAAGAAACAATGCCTGCAAAGCAAAAGGCTCCTGGAGTTTTCATGTTTGCTGGCAAATGCTACTTAAGTACCCTGCACACCAAAAAAAGAAGGAAATTGCTTGCATGCATTCAGAGGAAATGTTGTGTGGCTGGGAGCCTTGTCACTTCTGCCTAGAGTAAGTTAGGAAAAAAACAACATCCTCCATGAAACTTTGTGGGGAAGCTCAGCATAAGTTACTGTGTTTTACACTATTTTTCACTTATCTTGGCTCTTGGCTGTTGGTGAAGTCCAAAGTTGCGTTTTACAAAGGAGCATCTTCTTACTCTTCAGCTTGCAGGTAGAACTGAAATCTGTAAAAGTGGGTGCAGTCATTGACCATGAAACACCAATTATACAGGGAAACAGCCCAAGACCTCTGAGGCCCCAGAGGAAGTCAGGACAGAGGAGGAGGCTTCCTTGGTTGATGAGGACTGGGTTAGGGATCAACTGAGCAATCTGGATGTACGTAAGTCCATGAGGCCCGATGGGATGCACCTGCAAGTGCTGAGGGATCTGGCAGAAGTCATTGCCAGACCACTCTCCATCGTCTTTAGTAAGTCATGGGGAACAGGAGAGGTGCCTGAGAACTGGAAGAAATGGGTGTAAGCTGGACCATAAGAAGTTCTGCAGAAGCATAAGGGAAAACTTTCTCACTGTGAGGGTGATGGAGCTCTGGAACAGGCTGCCCAGAGGGGTTGTGGAGTCTCCTTCTCTGTTGATATTTAAAATGTGGCTGGACGCATTCCTATGTGAGCTGCTCTAGGTGATCCTGCTCTGGCAGGGGAGTTGGACTAGATGATTGTTTGAGGTCCCTTCCAACCCTTAACATTCTGTGACTCTCTGAAACAAGCAGATCCCCATGTGTCATCACTGGTCTGTTGCCTCCAGGGCAGTCACACTGACAAGCAGCGAAATGAGGATCCAGCCTCATAGGAATGGGACCCTTCCAGGCATGCCTTTTGTTTTTGCGAGGTTGGCATCCCTGACTTGAAAGGCAGGCCCTAAAGCTCTCACCTGAAGCTTAATCCTTTCTCTGGAGATTTATAATCTGCCATCAAAGGCTTTGGGAACACCCTGTTTTGTTAGAAGCACGATCCCCACTGGAGGTCTCTGAAACTGCCTGGCTGTAAATAATGTATAGACAGATGGCCTTAGAGATGCAGGACAGACCCTAGGGAGGTGAGGAGCCTAGAAGGTGTTCTCTGCTAATTAAAATCCCATTTTCATGTAGCCATCCCTGGCAACAGAGAAAAGCGTACGTAGCATTTGGAGGGATTTAGGAGGAGATTTAGAACTGGAATGGTACTACTCAGATGAGAGCAGAAGAAAAACACGTTGGAATGGATGTGGTTTAATTAGGCCACCAGTGTAATAACCCAGCTGGGAGTGCCACTTAGCAGCATGCTGTAGAAAACAAGCATCTTTTCTTTCCCTTAAGGCTTTATCTTTGCAGTGCTGTGTCAGCTTTCCCTCTGTCAGGGCCCTGAGGATACAGAAGCAGCATGGCTGCAGTTGGAAGAGGCCCCCAGAGATTGTCTAGGCCAACCCCACCTGCTCAAAGCTGCATCTTAAAGAGCATCTGCTAGAGCAGGTTGCTCAAGACTCTGTCCAGTCAGGTTTTGAGTGTCTCCAAGGATGAAGACTTCACAACGTCTCTGGACAACTTGTCTGGATGTTTGACCAGACTCACTGTAAAATTTTTATTTTTATGATCAAATTGATTTTTCTGTATTTCAATTTGTGCTCGTTGCCTTTTGTACTAGCACCAGGCATCAGGAAGAGCCTGGGTCTGCCTCCCATCAGGTACCTATACACAGAGATAAGATATCCCTGAGCCATCTCTTCTCCAGGCTGAACAGTCCCAGATCTCTCAACCTCCCCTTCTATGTCAGAAACTTGGAGCCTTTTACCGTTTTTGTAGCCATTTGCTTGGCCCACTCCAGTATTTGTTTGTACTGGGGAACCCAGACCATCACCCAGCACTCTTCTCACCAGTGCTGAGGAGAAGGGAAGGATAACCCCCCCGAGTCTGCTGTCAGTGCTCTTTCTAATGCAGCCCAGGGTGCTGTTTGTCTTCTTTGCATTGCTGGCTCATGGTCAGTTTGTTGTCCACCAGGACCCCGATGTTCTCCTTCTCAGAGCTGCTTACTTGTTGGTTGGACCACAGTCTATACAGGTGCAGGAACTTGCACTTGCCTTTGTTCAATGTAATGAGGTTGCTGTCAGCTCATTTCTCCAGCCTGTCAAGATCCTTCCAAATGGCAGCACATCCATCTGGTGTATTAGCTACTCCTCCCATCATCTGCAGATTTGCTGAGGGTGTAAAATAGCACTGGCCCTGCTGTCAATCCCTGTGGTACACTACTAGTGACTGGCTGGATTTTGTGCTGTTGATTACAACCTGTTGAGCAAATCAACCAGTTTTCAGTCCAACTCACTGTCCACTCTATTTTATCAATGTACAAATGAGAGTGTTTGGGAGACAACGTGAAAAGCTCTGCTAAAAGACAAGATGGACACCATATAGTGCTCTTTCTTTAAGTTCTGTCATATCTTGTCATTGTAGGAGGCTGGTAGGTTAGCTGAGCATGATGTCCCTCTCAGAAATCCATGCTGATTACTTTACATCACCTTCTTGTCCTTCAAGTTTTTGGACATGATTCCCAGAAGGATTAGTCATCAGCTTCCCAGAGGTTGTAAGTGAGGCTTACTAGCCGTGGTTTCTCAGAACACTTTTCTTGCCCTGATTGAAGATAGGAGAGACATTTACTGCCTTCCAGTCCTCAGGAACCTCTCTGGCTCACCGTGACTTTTCAGTCGAGTGGCCTCACAACAACATCAACAAGCTCCTTCAGCCCTCATGGACGAAACCCACCTGGTCCCAAAGACTTGTGCATGTTTGGCTGTGGGGTTTTTTTTTATGCTACCTAATCTCGTCCTCCTCCAGAAAGGGTAAATCTTTCTCACTCCAGCCTTTCCCATTGGTTTTGGGGGCCTGTGTTTCCTGAAGGCAAATCTTACCAGTAAAGACCAACATGAAGAAGATATTGAGTACATTGACCTTTTCTACATCCTTTGTCACCAGGACCTGTTCCATTCAGCAGTGGATGCCACATTTTCCCTAGTCTTCTCTTAGGGCTGGACGAGCCTCAGCAATCACTCTGTGATATCCTGAATCTGAGCCCCCAGCAAGCAGCACAACTCCTTAGACAGCAGGTCAGGTAAGAAGTCCATCCCCTGCAGCAAAGAGTCTTCCACTGCTATGACTCCAGTGGAACTTCATGATCCCAGTCAGTCTCACCAGGGACTCCCACCCACATTTTCTGTCCATGGGCCCAGAATCCCCATTTAAGCTCACGCCTGGGAACCATGTCCTGGCTTGACCTATGACATAGGTGTGTCTGTGCCCAGCCCTGTCCCTTGCTGTCCTGACAGCTTTCTGGATGGGCCCTGGACATTTCATTGTAAGTAACGTTGCCTCCAGTCCTCTCTCCTGGCTGAACCTTGGGTCTGCATTACAGGTAGGCTGTAGGTAGCTTTGTCCCTAGTTCTGTGTCTGACCCTGTCTCCTGCTTCTACCATGAGTCCTAGAGCTGATTCAGTGAAGTAATCTGTTTGATGATCACCAGATGACTGAAGAAATGTCACTCTTACCTGCTTATTTTGCTAGGGGACAGTGTGATTGAAGCTCATTAGGTTGAGGGCACTGACTTGGCTTCCTTGTCTTTCCTTTATGACACCACCCTGCTTTTGCTGCTTGCTGGCAGTCTCAGCCAGCCCTTTGGTTCACTCCATCCAGCTTCATCCTCCTCCTCCTTCATGAGGTTTCTGGAGAGATCCCTCTCTACACACGTGTGTGTGTTCTGGGAAAATTATTCTCCTACCCTCGTACGGATGTAAAGGTGCTGTTAACAAACTACGCTGGCTTATAGGAGACTTTGAGTCCCACATGGGCTTCCTTCAGACTTTACTTTCAATTCCTGGCAACTGAATGTACTTTTGAAAGAAGAGTTTTTGCCCTAGAGATTTGCCACAAGGTGTTGCTGCTAATTAATTCTGTTTCTCCTCCACCCTGCCTTCCTAGCTGAGGTCTTCGAGACTTAATTTCCTCGCTGTTATCAGCTAAAGGCACATCTGCTTTCTGATTCACTTAAGATGATTTTCAAATCAAGCTGGTGCTGCACATGATTCTTTCTAATTGGTATACTCTGACTTATCACCTTGGAGAAATCCTAGCCATGCCCTAAATCCTGATGATTAAGTCAGCCTCTTAATAACATCCCAAATCACTTCTATGCAGGTGTACAGTAATAATTTTATGAGGGCAGTTTCTTGGACACAGAAGGGTGTAGGAGAGGTCTGAGCCTGTCTCAGAGCATATTGCTCTTTTTAATGCCAACCAAGAACCATCTTGTCACTGAGGTATTGCTGTGTGGCACCAAGGGGTCTGCCTTCCTATCCTTAGCCATCTGCTAAGATATCTTCTTTCTTATCTCTCCATTCTGACCAATTTCACAACCTTCCTCAGGAAACCAGCTGTCTGGTTGTGAGCTGAGCATACTACGTTATGCTTGCGTACCTGTCCACAGCTCCCTTGGCTCATTCACATCATACTGAAGTGGGATTTGGAAAGTCACTGAACCTGCTTTTCCACAGTACCTCTGTATACGTGCGCGTGGTGGCATCTCATCTCTCCCTGATTTGGTACTGTTCTGGGTGACTTAAAAGTAATCATGTTCCTTTTCACAGGACGTTAAGGGTTGGAGGGGACCTTGAAAGATCATCTAGTCCAACCCCCCTACCACAGCAGGATCACCTAGATCAGGCCACACAGGAATGCATCCAGAAGGGTTTTGAATGTCTTCAGAGAAGGAGACTCTGCAACCTCTCTGGGCAGCCTGTTCCAGTGCTCCATCACCCTCCCAGTGAAAAAGTTTTTCCTTATGTTTACCCTTACTCCTATGCCCCAGCTTCCACCCATTACGCCTTGTCCTATCACTGGAAGTCACAGAGAAGAGCCTGTCTCCATCCTCCTGACACTTGCCCTTTACATATTTATAGACATTAATGAGGTCCCCCTTCAGTCTCCTTTTCTTGAGGCTAAAAAGCCCCAGCTCTCTCTGCCTCTCCTGATAAGGGAGATGTTCCACTCCCTTCATCATCTTAGTGTCTCTGTGCTGGACGCTCTCCAGTAGCTCTATGTCTTTCTTGAACTGGGGTGTCCAGAACTTGATACAGTACTTCAGGTGGGGCTTCACCAGGACAGAGTAGAGGGGGAGGAGAACCCCCCTCGAACTGCTGGCCATGCTCTTCTTAATGCACCCCAGGATGCCATTGGCCTTCTTGGCTGTGAGGGCACATTGTTGGCTCATGGTCATCCTCTTGTCCACCACAACTCCTAGATCTTTCCCCAGAGGTGCTCTCCAACAGATCAGCCTCTGACCTGTACTGGTACATGGGGTTGTTCTTCCCCAGATGCAGTACTTTACACTTGCCCTTGCTGAACTTCAGTAAATTTCTCCCCGTCCAGCTTTCCAGCCTGTCCTGGTCACTCTGGATGGCAGCACAGCCTGCTGGCATGCCAGCCACTCCTCCCAGTTTTGTATCATCAGCAAACTTGCTAAGGGTACATTCTCTCCCTTCGTCCAGGTCATTGATGAATATATTTCGTCAGAGGAACACTGTGAGCTCTCTATTGCACGTTGGGACAGTGGAATTTATCTTTGAGATAATGCTCTGTCCTGTGAGGAGAGGCTGGTGTCCAGACCAGGCACCTGAAACGTCTCAGTGTGACTGTCCATCCAGTGCTTATATTTTCTGTGATCCATCATCCCATCATCAGCTAGGGAGGTAGGGAAAGGAAAGAGATCAAGGGACAGATAAAGATTATCTGACCACCCTTTTGTCTTCCTTTCTGTGAGCCCTATGGGCCACAGTTCATGTAAATCCCATCTTGCTGAACCCAACCCAGGAACAGATGCTACCTGCCACAGCCTACAGGTAAAGTTGTTCTATGGTGGGACAGCTCTTCTTGAGATGCAGCTGGAAGCAGCACAAAGAATCAATACACTGGCAGGGGCAAAAGTAGTCCTAGCATGCTGGAAGCCTACATTTTGTCACGTGTTCCTCCTTTTATGATCCCTATACCAAAATGGCAGTTTGGCTGGAGCAGACTGAAGAAGACACGTGGTAAATGTTCACGTGCAAAGACAGACAGCTGTGCTCGGTAACGTCTGTTGGGATGTGCTTGCTGCTGGCTTGCTGCCAAAGTAAAGCTGGAGGAAACGGTGACAGCTCAGAGGAAGCAGAACTTTCAGATCAGGCCATTTATACGTTGCCATGCTGCCCACTCACAGAGGCTTTACTTTCTGCTAATGGGAGATGTTCTGAAGGGGCTAAATCCCTCTCTTAATCCACTCCCACGCTCTCATAAATTCATGACAGCTGATGGGCATCTTTTATTCTAATGACTTTGGTCCTCAGATGACTACTTCTTTACCCACATGCCCTTTGGATTTAAACTACATTAACCAGCAGTGTTACACGCCTGCATATTAGTCAGCTGTTATGTGTTTTAACTAAGGAATAGCACAGTTGAGTTTGCACATTTGTTAAGTGATTTATTAAAGGAAGATTTGTTCAGATAACCTTAATGGATTTTATTAACACAGCACTAATAATTAAGCACTCTGACAGGAAGAAAAGACACGGCTCCTTCAGGCATCTTCAGCCTAATTTCTCTTGGGTCGTAGGACAGAGTGCAGCAACCCGTATACTCTGCTCAGGCCTCACCTTGAAGAGGTGAATGAAAAGATGGTTGAGCAGGTGTGTAACCCTTGGAAACCCATGCCTGGATTTCAGTGTGGCTGTGCTGGCAATGCCTTTCTCACAAGCCTAGATCCAGGTAATGGGTCAGTCAAGGAATATCTGCTTACTTCTACCTCTCTGTTTTCCTTAAATCTTTGCAATATTTTGGTTAGAAACTTGGCAAACAGCTAGACTTTTTTTAGTGCAGAGTTGCCATTTCCTGGTCAACAACCATTCATCAGCAACGAGAAGGTCATGTCCATCTGACACTACTGCCTTATATCAGAACATCAATACCCAACCTTGTTTCTCATTAAAGGCAGGGTCGGGATGATGACAGTGCACGCTTTGCTGTCAGGAGTCCTGGATTGAGTTCCCTTCCCTGCTTGGTTCCTTTCTTCTGGCTCATCGTGACACAAGCACAGTCATAACATCTGGACTTGCGATGAAAACATTTCAAAATGAGCAGTTGTGATGGTATCCACCTCTGCTATCAGAGCAAGCCTCAGTTCTCCCACCTGCAATTACAAATGAAAGCTCCGTAATGCTGTAGGTTTAACAAACACAACAGTGGGGGGATATTTAAAGCATAAACGTTCTGGGGGAACCAGATACAGTGTCAGGTTCAGTCCTGACCAGACGTGGCGTGGGCACCACAGGAAGGCTCTGTATTAAAAGCAAATCCTCTTAGCTGAATGATCAGAGAGTACTCGCCTTTTGTGGTGCATAAAAGTAGGTTTATATATAGGGAAAAACCTCCACAAAGTATAAACAAGATCAAAATGCAACCTCATTACCGGTTGCCTTGGTAAGTGCTGTGCAGCACAGAGCTCTTCAGAAGAGAGTTTCTGAGGAGAAGAAATGATGCAGCCAAAATATTATCTTCTAGGCTCATAGCCCATGGCTTCCGATCAGTCACTAGAAAAATTCTTCCTCGGGACTGTTTCCTTCTCCAAAGGAAATGCAGTGCTGTTGCCTGTGATATGCAGTCTCAAAAATGCAGGTTTCTGTCTGTTGGCTCAAACTATATTTGGGCTTTTGTCGAGTTATCACGTCTAGTTGCTGGCTTACGGGTGCAAATCAGAGAGTCAAATTCGATTTGATGGTATAATTAACTCTATAGGAATAAAAAGGCTTGCAGGAGTATGACAGCACCTTCTGTCTGCAAGCAGCGATGTTACGTTCCAGCAAGGCTAAAAATAACATCATATTTACTCAAATGTAAAGCAATGGATTAATTTTCAGGCGTACTGGTGAACAGTCAGAAGTCTCTGCCTATCACAGAGAAAAGACTCAGCCTGTATCTGAATGCCTGGGTCCTGCTGAATTCCTTCAAGCCCTGTGGAACAGTGTCGAGGGGGGAAATGGGTACTAATTATTTGGTTGGGGTTTTTTTTGTGTCTTGCCTCCAAATAATGCAGTGTTTCTTCCACCAATGAGCCTACAGGGAACCAGTAGGAACTGCATTCTCATGATACGGTGATGGGCCAAGGCATGAGGTCAGGGTGCAGGAGGCTTGAAAAATGGTAAGTGCTGGATGGGCAGGTCGTGCGAAGAGTTGTGGTTTAAAGAGGCAGGACATCAGGGAAAGAGGAGAAAGAGTGCCTAGAAGTGGCATATAGGCAAATTCTAACTTTTTACTCTTAAATCGATTTATATTTGATGACAAGCAAAAAGGAGTTGCTCTGTCAACCTTGCCCAAACTTCAGGCAAGCTGGCTTTGTAAGAAGAAGAATGTACAGCTAAGAAGGGGAAACTCAAGCTGTCCCTGTTCGCAGACAGCTTGTGGGATGCTGTTTCTTCACTTGCTCTTCCAGTCATAAGCCAAAACCTAAGTATTGCATGTCCTGTACACATCTGTTGTCACCATTGGGTCTGCTCTCCTGTTGGCTAGGCTTCACTCTGCCCACTGAGTTAAGCAAAGGTGATATAGAGCAAGGCTCAGAGAATCCCCCTGTAGAACTGCTCTGAGCCCTGAGTTTCCATCCCCAGTGAAACTGGGCTTGTTCACAGGGTTGAAGCAAGGACAGTACCAAGGAGAGTCTCTTTTTTGCCCCAGCCTTCAGCACGTCAGACTCTGTGGGCCACTCTGCTGGGTCTTAAAGCAGAAGAGATGCTACTGGCAGACTGATATGGCTGTGATATGTACCACCCACAAAGGACCGTGGTCATGGTCCTGTCCCTGCTCTCCTCATGAAGTTTTTTGAAGGTGAAATGCTCAGTGTAGATAAATAAAATAAATAGTAACAGTGGTTATCTCAGTCACCCACTGTGTGGAGAATTGCTTGTGATGATGTCTCATCACTCCATCCCTCAGCTTCACCACGCTTTTTAAGGTAACTTTATTTTTAAAAAGCTAAAAATAGTTTTCCTTTAATCTATTCCTTTTTTTTTTTTTTTGTCAGCAGTGTAATGTAATCCATGGGGTGACTATATTAGCTTTGACATGAAAAATTCATGGCTGCAATGCCTTCCTCAAGGAAGAGGTTAACGTGGACATTTATCACCGTAAAGGTACCAATATACTAATGGTCTTGATTTAAAACTGTGATATTTCAAACACCTCATGTGAAAGCAGGAGAGAAAGAGTGTATGAAGGAAGCTGCTCAGCTTCAAGAATTGGATGCTTTGCTAGAATAGTTTCTTTGACTTCAGGGACATCAGTGCTAACAACAGCTAAAATGTCGGCATGTGCAAGGTAATTATTTTTCCTGAGGGGTAGGGCTTAGTGGCATTCTTACGATTTGAGGAAGGAAAACAGAAGGGGGAAAAAAAAAGGGTTTTGTTGGGCCCTCCTGTGATAAAGATGTGCTAATAATGCAAGTTTATTTACTTACCAGCTGCATATAGATTCTATTTCCTTTTCAGCTCAGAAGCTGGAGCCTTTAATGTCATTTTGCAACATTTTTCATTTCCACTCCATTGTTTCAGTTTGTCTCACCTGTAACTACTGTCTGCCATTCTCGCCACGTTGCCACTTCTCTGCATTCCTTCTCTTCTGTGCATTTTGGCTCTGCTCCTGAAGTGCTCCCCATAAAACTGGAAGTTCAGCATACAGCTCTCTCACTCAACTTGATTTCCTCTATGATTTCTTGCCCATTTTCCTCCAGTATCTCATGGTAAGCACAACAGTTGTAAGACAAACATACGGTAGCCTGTTTCCAACCCTTAACATTCTGTGATTCCTTGTGCCCCAGCTCTGTCCTCTTACTCTTGACCTCACCTGTGGACTAGTCCTGCTTCCCCCACTGCTATTATGATGCTCTCTTTCAGGCTATCTCTTAGCAGCCAGGTTGGTTCTTCTCTGCTGTAATACAACAATGCAGGACTTAACACCTGATGGCATAATCCTCCTTTAAGCTTGGGCCGTGGAGCTCCACCTGGTTTAGAGGAGAGCAGTTGCCTGCCTCCCCTTCCCAGCTGGCCTTTGCTGGAAGGGCATAAGTATTGTGTCCCCTCTTGCTGTGGTTGTTGCAGCACGTGACACCTTCACTCTTTGGAAGAGAACTTTTGAGCTCAGAGCTGCCGTGTTTTCTGCACTGATGTGGCTTGCTAATGCCAAAGCCCAGCCAACTGCCCATTGCCAGCAAGCCGTGGCAGAGAATCTGGTAAGGGCCAGAGCGGGGTCCCCTTTTCTTGTAATCTTAGCTCTGCTGGGAATTGGCTTTGGTTAGGACTAAACTTTGTCTTAGGGAGGTATCGACTGTAAATAACAGCACACATTTGTGATTTTCCTTGATAGGACCTTGTGCAAAGGCCACCTAGGAGACTGATAGAGATGCACAATGAGTGGGGCCGTTAGTGCCCAGCAGGGATGCTCAGGTTTCTCAAAGGCATGCTCCTGTCCCATGTTAGCAGAGTTGTATTTGGCAGTTGCATGTTGGTTTTTTTTTCCAGGAAAAGTGTAAAAAAAAAAAAAGGGGTGTATTTTCCTGTGAAGTCCTCCTACTCTGCACAGAGTTGAATGTCTTCCTTTCACCAGGATGAACCTGGTAACTCCTGATAGTCAGAGTGTTGTAATGTCAGTGTGGAGTGAGAACAAGGTAGTGGTGTTTTATTTCAGTCAGAGGACTCTGCAAGCTGCTGCCAGTGCATGGACCTACCTCCAACCTGCCTCGCTCCAACTTGAAAGCTGCCACCTACCCCTTCGCTCTTGGGATCAGGCTCCCAGAGCTTGTACCCTGCCCCATGTCTTTCTGCTTCCTGCATCCTTGTTCTTGTTGAACAGGAGAAACATACTCTGTCCAGCCATCTTGTCTGTGTCCTGTCTTACTTCTCTTTTCCTAGGATAACTTTAGATCATCCCATGCTCTCCTCCTCTTCCTCTGTGATATTTATTCACATCTGTTGATACTCGTATGTCCCTTGCTCCATTGTTCCTGTGTATGTTTTAATTAGGATGTTTAGCACAGCTTTAGTTCCTTTAATTTAATTACCTTTTATCTTGTTCTTCATTCCTCTTTCTCAGAACCTTTTTTTCTTGCTGTATTAAGTTCATTTCTCATGTCAGTTCTTCAGCAGTTAACAAAGTAAGGTATAATGAGCATCTATCAAGATCCATTTTCGGTTTACCCATGAAGCCACTATGATTACTTTTGATTAAAATACAGATGGGCCTGAATGGAGCCGAGACATAATTAAAATGAAAGAAAACTCACTTCAAGGCTTGTTTAAAATTTCACCTGAATCCAAATCTGTGTTCCCGTAGCTTCACCCCGTGTCTATGTTATGTGCTCTTCTATAATCCACAAATCTCTTTGGTATTAGGAATTCACAGACCATTTGTCTTACATTACCTGTAATGCTAGGATAGAGCTGAAATATGTAAGTCTCAATTTACCTCCCCAGAACTGAAATATTAGTCATCTGTAAGCAGTCAGTTGTGCTGATTACAGTGATCACTAAACTGGCCGCATCCTCATCTTACTTGCTCTGTTTTAGCATAGGAAATGATGGCATCAGCTTCATTTCTGCCCAGTGTTCTCACTCTCTGTCTCTCTCTCTTTTTGTCCCTCTAATTTACATTTATTTTGAGCTGACAATGAAGCGTCGTAGATTATCTGCAGAATACAGCTACTAAACATAAGGTACAGCCCTTAGAGGAACAACAGCCTGGCTGAACACAGAATGTTTCTCCCCTACACCAGCATACCCAAACCAGAGTGATTCATTATAGCTCCTTGATTGGTAGGTTTGGATCTTTCTCCTTTTGCTCATTTTTCTTCTGATTATTTTCCCCACCCCAGATGCAACACAATCCATCCAGTGCATCCCGGGCAGATCATCATCTCTTAAGGATGACTTAGTGACACATGAAGTCATTTCCTTGTAGCTATGCATCTGAGAGGTGGAGGGACAAGAGGGATTGGACTAAGTGCTCCAAACTGCAGAGATTTCTCTTTCTGTCAGACGTTGTAAGTATGTGGTACATTCGCCGACTGTCAACATTTAGTGGCAGCATTGATCCTCTTTGAAAATTCCATATTAAATTGCCTTTCAAAGGTGTAACTGGGAGGTGGATGCTGTTTTTGAAAAGGCAAGGTTTCTACTTCTGCCTTGTAGCATCCATGTAATACCATTACAAACTGCCCTACTCTGTACTCTGAACAAAAAGGAGCTACACGTGTTTAACTCCTTCTTCCTTCTTTTTCTTTCAATTTTCAGAACAAAAAAATCTATTTTTTTCTCTTATTTAAACTGCAGATGCAAGCACATATCAGATCCCTGGAACTGAGGAATCCATGATTCTAAAATTCCCTCTTGCCTGGGTGCTTCTGGCTGTCAAAGCTGATGAACGTGAACGAAGTTGAGTTGCCCACATTCACAGGTAGACTTTGCCTCTGGCTTTCTTCACAGAGACTCTGCAAACTCTCTTCACTTGAAGACCTGGAGTAGTCTGATGCCTGTTGTCTGCTCAAAGTGAAACATTTCTTTTTCTCTCCCACATAGCTTTATGGATAATAGTTTGAGAAAAACCCACATTCTTCTCTAAGTATTTTTCCCTAATTATACTTAACTATTGATTGTTCCCTAAAAATTATCTGTGATGTCAAGAACATTGGGTAATAGGGAAGGTTTTCCCTATGCCACCGAACAGTGGCAATTGTGGCACTTTGCCTGTGTCTGTAGGTTCATAGACATTATCTATGTCTTCCTGGTGGAGGGAGGTTCATCTCGCTAATGATAGTGAGATGGCTTGTGGGTGTGCTTGACAGGTAATGCTTAAACTGATAGGTTTGGATGCTGCAACTAGTTCCCAAAGAGCCTGACTGTTGTAGGCTATGAAGAAATGTTAGGGGATTGCCTGGGGAAGAGGAGCAACTCTTAAAGCTGAAGGACTGGAGGTTTGAGCTCTGCTCTGATGTTGGTGGCATAAATCTGTCCAGCCCCAGATATGAATTGTGGGTCTCTCTCATTCGACTCCCACAGTGAATGAAGTGCAAGAGAGGTGGTCTTCATGGACAGAGTAAACAGGGATGCCCAAAAGCTTGCCACAGGAGCCACACTACCCTATGTCTGCTGTAGCGTGCATGATTGCAGCCCAGGTATGCCTGTGTCAAATGTCACTGCACGGTCTCAGCAGTGCGTTGCACTTTGTCCTGTGGCTGGAGTGCAGGGAGCAGCACTGCAGCTGGGCAGCAGGAAGCCCTGGCAGAGGCCCTTCAAGCAGAGGAGATGCTGATGTCTGTCTCAGCATCCCCGTGTAGCTGTCCTCCCCTGGTAGCATAGGGCAGGTGAGAGAAGAGTGAAGGGGAGGTACTGACTCTGCTGTTGGGGAATGCAATTTCTCTGTTGCTGGGGAAGCAATTTCCTGTTTTTTTCTGTACTCATCAGGCACAGATTATTTTTGCCTTCAGCTTTAATGAAGAGAAGATGTCAAGAGACAGCAGTGGCAAACCCAATCTAACATCATCACCTTGCGGGTACGGGCTAAAGCGGCTATATCGCCGTACTCGTGTTTAACTAAGCAGGGTCCTTTCAGAAGGAATGCGGTGTGACTGAGCAGCAAGTTCACCATTTAAAGTGAAAATCAACACTTCCCAGGAGTGAGGTAGATCATTAAGCATTTTGTTCCATGAGCCAGCGTCATTTTTCTAAAAAAAAGGTGTCGGGATGTTCAGCCAAATGAGCGGTTCAGTTGGCTTAACTTTCCTGACCGCTTTCTAATTCGGTTTTAATGAAGATACAATTAAGAGGTAATGTCAGTAGAGCAGAACATTGTCACAGGATAACGGTCTCCCGCTGCTGCATAAATGGTAAATGCAGTAAATACAGAAGGAAAGCCAGAATGTTTATTTTCAAAGCACAAGGCATTGATCCTGGGACACTCCTCTGTTTTGATACCTCTGTTTCCATTTTTGTCAAAAGAATGCTGGGCAGCGGATTCCATCTGTTTTGGCCTGCTCCTGTTTCGTAGGAGTGGGAGGGAAACTCTCAAGGTGGCTCTGCTGCAGTGGGAACGTGCTGCTGCTAATGGCAGCTCATGGGTTCGACTTGTAATTGCTCACTTTAACCCGATTGTCCGATGGCATTCGTGCTGCCATAGCAAAGGCGGCAATTGAGTGCCTCAGTCAACCGGCGTTAACAGAATAACTTAGCCACGACAGTACTGTTTATGAAAGCAAACCTCCTTTCAGAAACCAGCCTTTTTATTTTCCGACTGGCTGGAGCTCACGATGTTTGTCTTTTCTGGTGAATAACGTCTGCCTTCCAGCACTGCATCAGCAGAAATAAGGAATTTGTATTCCAGCATATATCGTTCGCCTCCCTTGCAAATCAGGATGCAAAATTATTTCCGTTCTGAACTTCAGTTCCCATTTTTCTTTTAAGTTTTGCAAAACTTCTTTGGGGAGAAATTTTCTTCCCGGGCATTTAAGCCAAGTAATAGCTTTAACCATTTTTTTGCATTATGAAGGCTGACAAGATATACTATCTCCTAAAGCTAAGACTGCGTTTTCAAGCAGAAAACTGCAAGAAATAACTGCAAATGAGACTTATGCTAAAATATGGATAAATTTTGGAAGTTAAAACTGTGAAATTAGTACTAGAGAACTGCCTTTGTTCTGTCTGAAATATTTGGTGTTTTGAATTGGAAAGCTAACAGCAATTTGGAGCACACAGACTAAATCTTAAATCTTCCAGGGTGCCCAAAGAATAATGTTTCTTATAATAGTGCTCTTCATCAATAGCTCGGAAAACATTTTATGATGATAGGTCTAGCCAGAAACAGGTTCGTTAAAAAAATCCAAGGGTCTTACATATCCACTCTGAAGTAGAACTAAACCAAGTCTTTCAAAAATACCAATAAAAAAATTAGCGACCTTTAGCCCACCATATGTTAATCATGGCCAAGCTGAGAGGGATTTGCCTTCAAGCCCAGAGGAGGCCTTGTATTTAAAAGTGTCCTAACTTTTAAATTAAACGTTGCTTCCAGTCATTCTGCTCCTGCACAGGGAGGTGTTCACACTGATGGGCATGAGACAGGCTTCGTGGATTTGTGGACGAGCAGTTGGCTGGATGTTGGAAGCAGCACTTCCAAATTCCTCTTTTGACTGGTGCACGTTTGGGCTGGGTCTGTCATCTTCTGCAAGAGGACGTGCTGCCCCTTTGTCTGTCCCTCTGACATTGCAGAAGGCAGAAGCTCTTCACCTGCGTCGTCTTTGTGAATGACAGTATTTATCAACTCCCTGTTGCCTTGCGTGGAGCACCAGGCAGTTGTTTTCCACTTACTCCTCTACAGCTGAGGTAAAGCACTCTCTCTGATGAAATGGGACATCTCCCTCGGGACCAGTGAAACATCCCTGCCACCCAGGAATTGTTCTGACAGATACATTCTTAGGAAAGCTTTGTTTTGTCATATCACTGTTTTACAGTCAGAAGAAATTATTTTACCAACCAGCCAACCCTCAAGTCAGCGTCTTAGCATCATCTTCTCAGACAGGAAAGACAAGACATCATAAGCTAACAGGAAACCAGTGGCAGAGCTGGGCGTAAGACACAAGTGCTCAGTATCTTGTTCTCTCAGCACGTTGCCTTACCCTTGACTATAAACTAAAAAGTGTTTTGAGAGATAATGCTGTGAATCTGGCTGCATGAATGTAGGTGTCACGAGGCTGCGTTTACATCAGGGTTCCCGGATCAGAATTGGACTTGCAGTGCATCATGAGGTTTTGCATCCCTGCAGGCTGTGCCCCTCACAATCCCTGTCATTTAGCAGTTGATGTGACCGAAGGAAGCTGGACAAAATTGCGTGCAGGCGCTGCGTTTGTGTAAAGGTACACTCACACAGCCAAAGCACATGTCAGAAAGGAAAAGGGACCTAGACTGACAGGATCGCTTCATCCTGAGCTGTCTTCTGCTGAGTGAGACATGGGAGAGGGACAGCTCTCTCAAACGGAGCCACTTCTCCACCAGTTCAATCTGAAGACTCCTGGGGACAGTAGGAGGAAGCCATCTATTTGCTTCAAAGAAAATACTCCTTACAACTTACCTACAGTGTCAGGAGCTAAAGGAAATACCACAGGACTTTCCTGTGCTTCCTGAGATGAGACCATTACGCTTCTGGCTGTTCCTTGCACTCCTGGGAGAGGAAGTCACCCTCTTTCCCAAAACATGGCCTCTGGCAGAGTCCTGAAGGTCACGAGGGAGCAGTGTTCCTCCCTTTGAGGAAGCCGTGGGCATCTTTGCCCAGCTGAGTTCTCTTCACCCTGCTGAGTTCTCCTTGCCCAACTGAGGGACAGGAGGAGGAGGATGGATCCGGAGGGGGAAATCTCGACCCCAGGGACGGTGTGAGTAGCAGGAGGGAGTCAGTAGCTGTAATGCATAGGGCACATGAGGCTTCTCTTCCACCTTACTTAGTCCCCTGCAGAGGGGTGTCCATGGCATACAGGGGGCAAATAGGGGACAGCTATGATGCTCCTGGTGCTGTGGGCACACTGAGAGGTCCAGTAGCTCAGAGAGGTGAGGAAATGGCCAGAGAGGCTGCCTGAGCTATCCTCAGACAGCTGGTCAAACCCCGAAGCTGTGGCAGGGACAGAAGCAGCCCTGCAGCACTGGCTTTAGCTCCCCTGCCTGGTCCCTAAACCACTGCCCTCTCTGCTTCACTGCATCACCAAAGGACTGTCACCAAAACAGACTTACAGGGCTGTCTGATGGAAGGTAAAGCTGGGGAGAAAAGAGCAAGGAGAAACACATTTCTCTTTAAATGAATAGGAAACTCTCAAAACTTCCTGTCACCCTGTGGAGCATTTCACCTTCCAGTGACCAGCACTATAAATTGCACCTACTGGTAGAAGTAAAGATGTTTTACGGTTGTCCAGACCGAGCTGTGATTGACTCAAAGTCTAACAAATCATTCCTTCGCTCTCCTCCCACCGGTCTTTTAACCTCACCCCACACACCGCCTGCTTTTCCTTTAAAAGATAACCAGGGTGGGAGAGAACAGCTGTCACCAGCACCCAGTTTGAGCCATGCTATAATTTCCCTCTGCTTCCCTAGAAGGACACGAAGAAAACAAGCCGAGCAGAAATCATCTGGCGAGAAGCAGGCTGAGCTGTGCTCCCGAGCATCGCGCCGGTGCTGCCGGGAGACGAACCGCTCCCTGGGAAGCCGAAGCAGCTGCTTCCTCAGGAAGGTGTGGGGTGCTGGAGGAAGGGAGGTGGATTCCATGGGAGCCTGGCCATGAAGGGCTTTCTGACGAAAGGTGCTGTGCAATCCCTGCGTGTTGTGGTGGAGCGTCTCCAGCACGAGGGGGTGCCTTTGTACCAAATCAATATGCACGCTGTTTTCTCTGTCGTGGGATATTGTTGTTGTCCTTTATTACATTAAAGGGGAACATCTTTATCTCATGGTGATTTGGGTGGGTTGTGACATTGCCTCATGTAAAAGGGGCCTGTAATATCAAGGAGACAACCGTGAAATAACACATTACACACCGAATTGAACAGCAGGCTCATTTACATTCCTTTAATTTGGAAATATGAACATTCAGAAACCCTCTTCTCCACTTGCATTCCCTTATTTGGGAAACATGTAAATTACATTTATGATAATTTAGTATTTAACTGGTACAAGCATTGCAAATTCCAGAAGCAAATGCTTCAAAATACACAGGAAGCTGTGCCAGCTTCCTTTGCCTGTGGTAAAAGCCACCTCTGCAGATGACTGCAAACTCTGTCTCGAGCTTCTGGATCTGTGCTTGCAAACGCTTGTGAAGCAGATGGGACAGCTGGGGTGAAGCTTGTCGGGCTGGACCTTTTGTCTCAATCACAGTGTAGGCTTACGGCATGTGGCAGATGGATTTAATTAATAAAGTGGGAGTTTCACTTCTTCTGTTGCATGTGGTATCGCTTTTTGCAGCCTGTGAGACCCCAGAACTGCAGATGAAAACGACAGCGAAGGGCCTTTTAGATCAGCCACGCTCAAACAGTGCTGATAGGCATCTTCTGCACCAATCCCACCGCCACGTTTTCCAGTCTCGCCTTGGAAACCTTTCACCGATAGCGACTCGCGCTCGGTTGCTCACCAGACAGCTTGTTCTGTTGCCTGTGTAATAGCCCTTACTAATAAGTCATTTCTCTTGTATCTAAACAGGTTCGTTCCTCTGATTATTCAAGACCCTTTTACCCCCTCTGCTGCACGGAAGGTCCATCCCAACAGCACGCAAATATCGGTGCTCATCCTGCCCCAAACTGGGGCTCTCTCCTGCCCCGTGAATTGCTTTCCATCACACCCATCACCTGCATCTCCCTTCGCCGTTCCCACTGCTCCTCCGTAAGTACTCTGCCACTTTTCAGTGTCCTTTTTAGACAGTGAGGCCTAAAAACGAGTGCTGTGCTTCGGCTCTAGCTTCACCCAGGCTGCATCATTCTTCACTCATCACTCCTGTTTTGTCAGACAACAGATCCCTCTTCACTCTGTACACTCTGGGACAGTGATCGCTCTCCTTGCTATGCAAGCTCTTATGCTCTTCATTACCCCCTGTAAGCCCAAGGTCTTTTCCTGTATTAATACTTTCTAAATACCCATGTTGGTTGTTGTTACTTCTCTCCAAGTCCATTACCGCCACATTCATCAATATTAAATAAATTTAATTTTATTGACAACTTCCCATAACTCAGAACCTGCCAGATAATTCTGCAGTGAGAATTTGCTAGATCTCTTCACCTATTCATTTTATATTGTATTGCTTTCAGTGCTAGGAAGGTTAAGCACACCATTGCCTCATAGAGATCAAAAGTCCAGCGTACAGAGGGGGATAGAAATATTTGGATAAATAATTGAAAGTTGAAAGTAGGATTTTTAGAAAAGCAAGAAAAATTAAATTTTATGAAATATAAAGCATGTATTTAAAATTTCCTCCCTTGACCAAACTTGAATGAAAAGAGACAAAGTATAGAAACAAAACCTCGTGTCTTCTTTAACAAAAAGTTGGCAACCTTTGTCAAACCTGGACTTTCATGTGAGCACTTTCATCTCATCTACACAGCCTTCGGGGGCAAAGGTGTTCTGAGTAATTCTGACAAAGGTGTGAGAAGGTAATACCTGCCCTTTTTTCCTACCTGTTTCACAGAAGACACAGTACTGAAATCATTTGCTCTGAATAACAGTTCATCTCCTTTCAGGAGAAGTTTGAAATATTTGCCTGAAGTTAATCAGGAGCCATGGCTCAGTGGGCTTCCATGTGTCCTTGCTGTGCAGAGCAGAGACTGAAGCAAGCACATGCTGCAGAGCCTCAGTCAATGGCAGTCTCTAGAGCAAAAAAAAAATCAGGATTATTTTAGTGCCAAAAAATAATCCTGATTTTTTTTAATGGGGATCCAAAGATAACACCGTTTGACATTCCCTGTGGATGGCTGACTCCCAGATGACATTACCAGCTCGTGGCAAATACTTTGAAGTTTTGTTAACCTTCTTAGTAAGTTTGCCTTGTACCTGTGTTGCTCATTCGCAAAGGGTTTGAGAAACATTGGTTTGGATTATCCCTGAGGCAAAGAAAGGTTCAGGAGGGGAGCCCAAACAGGACTCCTTGATTACATGAGATTTGCTCTGACAGATTCACTTTCAGGAATTGCATCTGCACACCTGATTTAGGGTTCCTCAGCAGACAGGAGTGGAAGCTGATTTCTTTGAAAGTAAATACCCAGTAGTCAGGACTGTAACAGATGTTACGGATGGGACCAGTAATTCACTTAACTGTGTCTCAAAAACCCTCTTTTCTATACATTTCTCCTCGGTATTCTCCTGGGCAATCACTAGCCCTGCTAAATTTGTGGTTCTCATTTAATTCCCTGACATGTTCTTATTTTTTAAAGCTTTATTTTCAGCTATTGAAGTACAAGAAATTGCTTTTGGCCTCAAGCCTTGATTTCCAAAGAGGCAACAAGAGATTCCACTCCTCTTAACTTAAAGGGAATGTTTTCCACTTTGGTGTGAACAGTTCTGAGGGCATTTCTGAGCCCACCTGCACTTTTCTGCACTGGTCTGTTCCCCCAGTGTATGCTAATCCTTTTCTGCTCTGCCAGTGGAGGGCACAGCACACAGACCAAGACCTGACGACGACGAAGTAACTTTCTTCAAGATGAAAGGCTTGGGTTTAGGCACAGCCAACATATCCCTCTACCCTAGGCCTTCTTAATTTATCTCTTTCTGCAAAACCACTACCCAGCAAATAGTTAGTTACAGTGTGGATAAACTGCCTGCAAGAAAGGAGGGAAGGCCATCTTTCCTGGCCCAGAGGCAGAGAGGGCAAGTGGGACCTGTACCGAGACCAAGCACCACAGGACAGCCCGTGGAGGGGGGACAGACATCTCTTGGCTGTGGCAGATCAGCAATGGGGGTGCACAGGCAGCAGGTGCAACACCACTGAGGGGTGGCCACAGGCCACAAGCTGCTGTCATCGGGGTGTGCAAGCTGTCACTTAGCTGTTGGTGACATGGGGCTTCTCCCCAGGTTTGGAAACTTCTTCCCCCTTTCTCTTTGGGTCTTACATTAGGAGGTCCCCTGAGCAGGGGGATCAGGCTGCAGGGAGTCAAGGTTGGGGACAGCTCTGGCAGGACTCACTCAGTGATTGCCAATGCACCCTTTTCAAAGACAGGCCTGTGGTCACACAGCCTGTGGTCATACAGCCTGTGGTCACACTCCCTGTGGCATCACTTGGGTTAAAAGGCAGGTGTTGCAGGTGGCACTTCTCAACAGGGAGATGTAGATGCACATGTAAATGCCATGTACAAGCAGTCATTCTTTTCATGGCATTGCATGAGAAATGTTTCTGAAATCATCACAAATTACATCTGCTATACAATCTTTTTTTCCTTTACTTGGTCTATAATTACAGCACGTCCAAAAAAAAAATGTATTGGATTTTTCTGTCGTGATCTATGTTTAGGGCTTGGCAGGATTCAATTTTAATTTCAACTTCAATGATAACGTTTTATTACCTGTGTTCTTTATTTATAGTTAGACACTGCTTACTTATACTGATGTAAATATTTTTCAACTTGCATCCAGGAAAGTGCTATTATCACTGGTTGAAAGAAAAGCAGCCTTCCTGTTTTGAATAGCTGGTGTGATTTCAGAGAGATGGAGGTCTACAAATACATCTTCTGTCACAAAATTTAGCCCTTAATTTAAACACAAGAGAAATACATTATAAAACTCTTCCTCATAGAGCTTGTCCATGTTTTGTTTTCTTGGAATACTGCACAATGTGACAATATGAATCACAAGTAGCAGTCAAGTTTGGACAAGCTGGAAAATGCTCTTTTTCATTGTTGGAGGAGGGAGAAATGTATTGTGCTATTAAAACCAGAGTTGAGCTGAGAAAAAAGATCATTTTATGCATTTTGATAATGCAAGAAGATCCCATATGGAATATGAGCAAGTGTTAACAGAAAGATCATTAACCAATAATACGCCTACTGGAAACAAAACCCACAACAGCTTAGAGAAAACAGACAAAAAGTTAGCCTATGATCAGGTGAGTAGGTGGATGTCAGTGCTGGAGTATTATTTCAGAGAGAAAGCAGAAAAAGACAGTGGACAGCCATTGATCAGGCACTTCATCATCCCACTCTCCCGTACCCCAGGACTCCAGTACCAATCAGCTGACGTCCAATCAGTGGAAAAAGTTTCCTGAATCAAGGCTACTTGATGGAGAAAGAGTGCCTGGTTCATCCAGGAGAATTAAATCCCAAGACTGCAGTGTGATCCATGTGGGCACCAAGACCAGATTTCCACTGACTCCAGTGAAGACAAAGGATTTACCTGCACAGGTAAGTGATGGGATGATGAGCGTGTCTTCTCCATTCCCCCGCCCACAATGGCCACTTCCCTCCTGAGGTACCTGGTAAGGAGCTCCTTCCTCTCCTGCCCACTAGCAGGCCTGTCCAAACTGGTGTTGCTGGGAACTCTAGTTGTTGCTCAGTAACGCTGAAAGCTGAGAAATACCATGGCAAAATTTTCATTCACGAAGGGCAAGGCTTAATTTTAAAAGAATAATGGAAAATAATTGGTCCTTATATGCTGGCAATATGGGATTTACTGGTTCAGAGCAGGGAATGGGAGTTGACTGCTCCCATCTTGACGCTGATATTTTTTGCTAAACGCTTTGGCAGAACAAACCAAAGAAATCAAAGGCTATAACTGTTTTCTCTTGACACTGTAATGATCCTAAGTGCTCTGACAAAATTGCTACTAAGCATTTTATTCGGAGTATTTGTGGAACAGGCCTTAAGAATTATTGATAGTAAAAAAAAATAACATATTAATGAGCTTTTTCCCCAAGCTAGTGTGTCACCAGAGAATTTACAAGTACTAATGTGCACTAAATTTGCAAAGTACAATTTTAATTCCATCCTGTAGAGTATTTAAATCTTAAAGAAAATTACCGACTAAGTAAATAGCAGATCTAAAGTACAATTGTCGGAGCTGAAATGTCCTTTTCTTCCTCATGCAAACCCAACAAAGTCCATCAATCTCAAAGTTTTAGTTCAATATTCCACTGCCAGAAACTGTTTTCAAATTCAGATGAAGGGAAAAGACAACAACAATCCTAAATATATTATTAAAAACTCTGAGTAGTAAACAAGACAGACATTAGATCAGCTTAGGGTCCTTGATTTATGCCAGAGATGCAGCTATGCAGCAGCACAAGAGAGTAAAGTGCTCTGTGACTTGTCTAACAAGATGTTATGTTTTTACATGTGCAGTGAGCAGCTCTCTATCAAATCAGAGGAGAAAGTAATCCTCCAAACCCTCCTCACTTTACAGGTTTGGCAGGGATGCCTTTTTGATTAAGTTCACTTCTTGGATTGGTCCAAAGGAATAGGATTTTTTGGTCTGCTCTGAAATTTGGTGCATCTCACAGAGAGAGGGAGGCAGGCAGGAAGGCAGAAGATGTGGGCTAGGGAAAGCAGACAGGATGCATCAGTTGGAGAAGATGGTTCTCCCTATAACAGCTGCTCTCTTAGTGTTATGTGCATGGGTGAGTAAGTACAGATGTGTGTGAAGATCTGGGGAAACAAGCCATGATTTCTGAATAAGCTCAGTCTCTCAACCTGTACTCTGTGGTGTCTTGACATCAGTTCACCTTTAATGGTGCAACATTGGCAGCAGTCCTCAGGAAGGCATCTGGCTGCTTTGGTAGGTAAATGATCAGCAGCTGGGGAAAAAATGGAGTTCATGTGGGGACAGAGGCATTGAAGGGCTCTCTGAGCTATTGATTTTTGCATGTGCTCAAGGGAGCACAATGGGGAAACAGATTTTGTGTCAGCTCAGGTTACCCAGAATTTTCTATAATTTGTCATCTAGCCCAGTTGCTAGATTGATTGAACCTGGTTAACACTGCTGAATAACCAGCACAAACAACCCTTGAAGAACATTATTAAATGTTTGAAAAAAATCGGATACAAACTCTTGCTAGAGGGATTTGAATCTTAAGTTGCTAGAAAAAACATTTTTTGTGTGAATACTGAGATGTACAATAGGAGTAGACCAGCAGCGACTGTCAGCTGGGGTGGCAATTTCCTGGCTATGCTGGCCCTTTCTGTATCTGCCTGTTGTGTGCCAGGGTGGTGCTGGGATTGCTCTTGTCCACTTTTCCTCCTCTGCCCTCTTCATGGCTGGACCTCAGGTGCCTTTCATCTGTTATGTGAGTGAAGGGGACAGTGGTGGCTCCTCTTTCCCATAGGTTTTTTTCTCCTGTCCAACATTCTCTGTCTCATACAGGCAATGCAGTTACTTTAATTTTGCAAGAACAGCCACAATAGGAAGATGTATTTCCAAGCCCCTGGATTCCTCAGATTCCTTATGTCTTTCCTCGCAAGCACACAGGTTGCACTTGCTTTTAGGGCTGTACCTGCTTCTGCACATGGTGCTGTGCTCCCTCCCTGATGCCTGGGAGTCAAAGGTCCTCTAAAAATACTCCATACTAAGGTGAGGGGTGCAAGTTGGCAGTTAATAGCCCTTTTCACACAACTCTTCAGGAAACATCTGCACCGGGGGCCAATTCAAAACACAGCTCTGCTTTTCCATGCGTAGCTCTCCCTGCTGCTCGCTCAGCTCTAATCACTAGGACCTGATCACCTCAGGAAAGATAAATGCATTGATGGGATTTTTTTTTTGTGTGTCCTGTTGTTCATGAGTCATTGTTCCTGTCACACAATAACTGTAATTATTACTTTTCCGGACCTTTGGCCAATTGTCTAGCAGAAGAGAAAAAAAAAACACAACAAACCAGCAGAAAAGGGGGGAATGCAAAATCAGACATCTTGGAAATAAAAATAACCCCTTGCTATTAGAATTGTTCCCTTCAGGTCAGAGCCCATATGTGTGCACACGTGCACACTTTGCTTCCTCTACTTTGCAGTGCCTAGGGTAGTTTGTCTAGTTTTAAATTGGCCAAAGTAGATGAAGGGTGGCAGAAGGTTATTTTTAATCTGTTAATGTGTTATGGGAGACTGTTGCGGCAACGAAGCATAGAAGGTGGGGGAAGGCAGAAGGAAAATGTAAAATAATTTTGTTTGAACTAAAGGAGCACGTGATGTGAGAATTTCAAAGCTCCTGGTACCAGGTTGTAATAGTAGCAAAAAAAACCCCAACCAAGCAAACCAAAGAAACACTTTTTTTGTCTTGTTTTGGGTTTTTTTTTTTCCTTTTCTTATTCCCTGAGAGGACATGTCCCTGTGTAAGCACACAGGAGTTTTGGCTTGGCTGAGTTTATGGTATAAGGATAAGAAAGAGCCTCATTACTGGACTTCTCCAGAAAGCTCCTGGCTGGTTATACAGCTCAGCATAACAAGGAGTGTCACCACTAATACACCCAGGAGCTATGGATTTTCCACCACACTGTAAGCCTGCCTGACCCTGACCAGATTGGCAATCAGAGGACAACCTATTCCCCGGGCAGCTGTCAGAGGTCCCTGCTATTTCCATTCCTTCCCCTTCAAAATATCATTTTGTTCCTGCCTCATGCTTATTATGTCTTTTTTTTTTTCTTTCCTTTTTTGCTTCAATTTATATAAGACCATCCATAGCAATTCAAGACAGGTCCAGCTGTGGTTAATTTGGCATGGAGTAAAAAAATATCAAACAGCAGTGCTGGGGAAACAAACCCAGTGCAAAGCCTGCCCCTAATTGACCGACGAAGGAAAATTGGGGCTTCTCAAGAAACAATTTCCATAGCAATGGTAACGGAGAGGAAGCCCAGTTGGGGGGGATGTAAGCACAGTGCTGTACTGTGGGATGGAGATAAGCTTCCTTCCCCCCCCACCCCTGAAGAAACAGATGCCGTGTCGTGTAGTCCTTTCTCTTCCCTTTGCATTTCTTTTAGGTAAGAATCAAGATTATGCCTCAGCCCAAGTACTGATTGCTATCACTTCAAAAGGAACTGACTTTCTTTTATGCTCTGTATAACAAAATCATTCAGGAGATTTCCAAGGAAGAGTTTTTCCCCTTCAGAAGAAGCTCTGCAGGTGCCATGGGTAATAGGGGCACACTGGCAATTATTAAAGCCACGTTCTTCATTTTTGATGGTTAAGGCAGCTTGCTTCAAAAGTGATTAATGCTATGGGGTATATTTGCTTGATTGGGGATGTCTTAAGGAAGGCTTGCTTTCAGGGCAAGAAGCCCACTGCAGGAATCTCAGGGTGGGGAGCCACAGTCTTCTGTGTTGCCAGCTGCTTTTGTAAACTTTGGCCATGCATATGTGCATATAGCAAATTTGTGTATGTCTTTTTTTTTTTTTTTTGCCAGGCAGGCCACAAAAAAAGCAAACTCAAGTTCCTGGCAGCTAAATCACGAACAAATGTTGCTCTTAATTTGGTGTAGTACATAATTAACAGTTTACAAATTATAATAGGCCTTAGAGAAAAAAAAAAAAACAGATCAAAGAGGAAAAAAAAAGACCCTAATTCTGGACTTGAAGCTTGAAAAGACAAATTAATGCATTTTCATAGCGGTCTATCGGGTACACCTTCCCCAAGCTGTACCTTTACCAAGGCTTATTTCCCACTCCACTAAGGTTTGGTGCTGATGGGAATTTGGTACCTCGATATAAGGAGCCATTCCACACAGCACGTGGCACTGTAGCTGGCTTCACTTCTATTAGTTAAACCCCATACCCTTTTCAAAGCCAGAACAAACATTTCTGCTCTTGGCAACATTTTGGTTGCTAGCTCTGACCAAGAATGCATCAGAAGAAAAGAAAGGCAAGGGTGATGGGATTTCCTCTACGCTGCCTTTGTCTGTCTTGCCTTTTTCAGCACCCGTTCCTGAAATAAGTGGAAAGTCCAGTCACTAAACAGCCTTTCTCACAGTGAATGGCCTCTTCATTACTGTCGTGGATACCAGCAGGCTGGAGAACATACAGAGGAAACTGCCCGAAAGGTAGGAGTCTGAAGACACAGAAATAACAGTCATGGTATGTAATGCACTCATTGGCCTGGAGATGGATTCGTCTCAAAGCAACACGACATATATTTATCCGCCTGGATTTAGGGAAATGAGTTTTACACCACTGGTTTTAGGGGCAAACAGAAGTCAGCAGGCTCCAAGGAGCCTACGTGTTTCAGGAAATTTGGGAAAAATGAAGAGCTGGTGTTATCAGAGACATGACTTAAGGGACAGAAACAAACCGGAGGGAAAATGAGTAAGGGAAAACGGAGTGGTGCTGAGGATGAAGTTGGTCATTTTACTACTTGGCAAGTATGCCTACTTTTTTACTAAATACCCTTTCAAAAGCATCTTTTTTTTTTTTTTCTTTCTTTTTTTTTTTTTACTGGTTTTCTCTTTAAGTATTGCTATGTTTGGAACATTTTCTGATTTTCAGCTTTCTAGTGGAGAAATAAAAATTTGCCAGGGAGGGAAAACATCTTCTGTTGTTGTTGCTGTTGACAACTTTTAGTAAGAAACCTCTCTTTACCTCCCTTCACTGGGGAATGAAAAACTTGCACTTAATGTACAGCTGGAGCAAGAAACAAACAAGGGGATTGACAAAATTAGACAAGTCAAAGCATCCTGATTTTATTTTTTTTTTTATCTACTCTTTGGTACTTTCTCTTCTTAGCTTCTTATCTAGTTTTTTTTTCTACTTGTCAGGGCTCTTCTTTTAAGCTATCAGCTTTTTGTACAGGGATTGCTATTGAGTTTTCACACAGGTTAGCATGTTGTGGGCTTGACTGACAGAAGGTTAAGGGTTATAGCATATGCCAGTCACTGCAGACAGCCAGCAAGAAGAAGAGGTCATTTGGGCAACCTTTTGCTATAGTAAACAGCAGGGAGCCCAAACAAGAAGGCTGAAGTGTTTGATGCAAAAAAAAAAAGTGAGCAAAGCCCTTGTTTGGAAAGAGACTTGGACAAACAACCGGCTGAAAACCATCACAAACAAAACTCCTTCTACCTGACCACAGTCTGAGCGTTTGGTCAGACCCTGGAAAGTGGCGTTGCCAAAGGCTGGTAGCTTTGCTACGTGTTGCGTCTAGATCCAGCTTACAGTCTTACATGCCATCAACCCCAAGGTAACACTACATATCTGCTAGATAAACTTGAGCTGTCCACTTCAGTTGAAAATTCAAGCATTCGCTTTATGACCATACTGGATCTGGATTGGCAAGGCATTGGTGCCCGTTCACATGTACTTACAGGGAAGGCATGATGCTCAGGTGGAAGTGGCATTGTTTCTAGAGAAAACGGTCAAGACTAACAGGGTAAGGACAGATGTGATGTGACATTGTCAGCTAGAGACAGGGGCTGACGCTACTAGGGTGACATTTGAAATATATGGTTTATTTGCGAAGAATGAACATAATGCTCCAAGAGATGAAGAATTCCACCTGCTCTAGAGATGTAGCTATAGCAACCTCCACACGCTTACATTGCTAATCTGCAGGTGCTGAAGAGGCATGGATGGATGATGTTGAGTAATTCAGTTCCAAATAGATACTTTCATCTGCGTAACAGCTTGCATTTATTTCCCAAATATGGATCATTTCCAGTTCTGCAACTCTTCCTTAAAAAAAGCAAAATTCCCATTCTTTATTTTATAATAGGAGTCTAAAAAAACTTGCCCATGCTATCTAACAAGCTAGACAGCTCCATCACGTCTAGGTGGGGAAGGAGCAGGGGAAAAGGAAACCATTTCATTGCCAAAAATGCCCAAACCATTTTTTTTGCGTGTTTTACATGAGTGACTGCTCAAAGGGAACAAAATCAAACAAAAGAAAATACCTCTTCTGCTTTCCTCTATACATGACATACTGCTGAATCCGTTGCATTGTCACATTGCAGGTTGATTCTGCTGCAGACAGCGGCAACAGCCTCTGAACATGTACCAGATCAGACCATGCTTCATTAGCAGTCCCAACACTGTTAAAAACATCAACCTAACATCTGTCCTGCTTTACTCTCCATGAGTTGTCATTGAACTTGGTGGGGATTGCCTGGAATGGAAGTCAAGGCAGAATATGACTCATCATCAAACAGCTCCAAAGAAACCTGATCCTTTGATAAGCAAAATCTGCAATTCACTTGTTCAACAAGAGGAAGGAATTCAACAGCTCCAAGAGCCCCTTCATTGTATTCCCCTTCTAGTCTACTGGAGCACTCCTTTAGGAGGATAGTTTAGTCACACACTCACCATTTCATGAGCTGGTTAAGGACATTTGATGAAGCATCTAAAGTCTATATCACATTTCCCTTCTCTCCTTTTTTATCCTTTATTTCTTTGCCAACTGAACATCCCACAGTCCAGTTGCTCCCCTCACTTCCTGGAGCAGTATACCCTGCTGCCCGACTCTGCTTGCTTTCTTTCTTTGTAGGCTGATGTGTAATCACCTTATTTATTCATCTGAATGACTTTTCTGTATTAAAGAACAACAAATCAAAACAGGAAAGCCGTATGAAACATGTCTATGCTTGCAAAAAATCAGAGGTCAGTGTCAAATGCTTGTCTTTTGCATGAACTGCATGCACATGACTGCGGTGGGCCATGGCACAGTAGACAACTTTTTTCCATGGGACCCTGTCTTGTCCCTTGCTCAGGATGCAGCTCTTCCTGTAATGATATCTTACTGATGAAATCAGATGTTCTTCATTCCACCCCTAAGCTTCCTGTCCCATTGCCTTTCTGCTGGTCTTGCTTTCATCCCTGCCTCCTGTCCCACTCACCCTCTGTCCTTATCTCATTGTCCTCATTTTGTTATAGCCCCAGCCCCCTTGCATTCACTGCCCTGGCCATCAGAACCACCACTGCCACAAGGCTTGTCCACCTCCTGCCCTTCCTAGTTCGTTTCAGATTCCTTGGCCCTGGCTCTTGTGGCTTTTTCTTTCTGCCTCCCATCACTGTGTGATCCCAGCTGTGGGACCTACCCACCACTTGCAGGGTTAGGGCACAGCTGGAAGGGGGAATTGCAGCATCTCTCTTGGCCACCAAGGGGAAGCAGCACTTTGCTCTTTGGTGACTTGGTCTTGGGTGTCCTGTACACTTGAGCCTTGTGTGTTAAACAGCTTGGTTCTGGCTGGTTACCTTCTAGCAACTACGCTTCTCACCTCAGGTGATCAATCTGAAATCACAAACCCCTCTCATAAGGCCATATTAATTTCGGGTAGACTGACCTCGGCTGGATGCCAGGTGCCCACCAAATCTGCTCTGTCACTCCCCTCCTCACCTGGACAGAGGACAGAAAACATCACAAAAGGCTCATGGGTCAACATATGGACAGGGAGATCACTCAGCAATTACAGTCACAGGCAAAACAGATTGTACTTGGGGGAGTTAATTTAATTTACTACCAATTGAATGAGAGTAGGATAGTGAAAAATAAAAACTAACTCCTAAAACACCTCCTTCCTACCCCAGGCTTAACTTTACTCTTGATATCTCTATCTTCTCCCCTGCCAGAGGTGCAGGGGGATGGAGGTTGTAGTCAGCTCATCGTACATTGTCTCTGTCCCTCCTTCCTCCTCAGGGGGAGGACTCCTCACACTTCTCCCTGGCTCCAGTGTGGGATCCCTCCCACAGAAGACAGTCCACCAAGAACTTCTCCAACATGAGTCCTTTAAATGAGCTGCATTTCTTCATGAACTGCTCCAGCATGGGTCATTTCTCCATGGAGTGTAGCCCTTCAGGAACAGACTGCTCCAGCGTGGGTTCACCACACGGTCACAAGTCCTGTCACCAAACCTGCTCCAGCATGGACTCCTCTTTTCCTGGGGCCACAGCTCCTGTCAGGAGCCTGCTCCAGTATGGGCTTCACACACAGTCACAGCCTTCTTTGAGCATCCACCTGCTCTGGCATAGAGTCCTCCACGGGCTGCAGGTGGGTATCTGCTCCACCCTTAGTCACCATGGGCTGCAGGGGGTCATTCTGCCTCACCATGTTCTTCACTGTGATCTGCAGGGGGATATAAATTCCTCCATTACCTTGCCTGGGATTGGTATCAAGTAAATTGGGCTGTATTTACCTGTGTTGTTTCATTGGTCTTGGAATTTTTACACAAAATTGACGCTGACCTTTGAGAATTTCTCCCTTATTCCATGACTTATTAAAAATTGACATACACGAGCTAAAAACATCCTGCATTGGCCCCTTGGGGGCCACTTCTGTGGGCCTTCAGATTTCAAAAATGGTTAACCCTAGTGCAAGTTGTTCAATATCTTTCTTAATTGGAAATATGTCAGAAAATGCATTATTCCAAATAGAGGCCAGAAATAATTTGTTGAACAGTTTGGGGTTTTTCTTCATCATGATTAACGACTTGGCTGTCTCCAGCTAGTAATGAGACTATGGCATTGATAGTTTTTCTGCTATTAGTCATAAGTTTTCAAGAAATGCTTCTTAAACAAAGCCTGACCAGCCATGGATTTTTTTTTTTTTTTTTTTCCTGATGTCTTTAGTATCCTTTATCAATTTTCTACACTTCATAAACTCTTATTTATAGGGATTTTTATTACCTCCCCCTTTTTCCCCATATGTTGCATATTGCTTTTTAATTCGTTATTCCTGCCTTCACCCTTCTGCTGAAAGAGAATGGGCTTTTCACCAATATTATCCAGCTCCTTTACCGTGAAGTAATGGCTTTCTGGCCATTTAATTTGGGCTGCCTCTTAATAATGTTTTACAGTCAGTTTCACTTGTCGCTTTTCTCAGTTCAGGGAAGTAGTGTCTTGAAGTACGGAGTGTATGTGGTACTTGGGAGCTACACAGCTTGTCAGGACAGTGATGGCAGCTGTCCCCAGGCAGCCTACGCTTTCTGCTTCGGCGCAGTTATCCTTGGCCAGCAGCCTGATGCCGAAGGAGGACGTCAGTCTGCACCCAAACTGGGCCTGCAAAGGGTCTCACCTCTTTGAAGGATGCTGTTTTGATTTCAAGGGTGGGTGCAGTTTATGAAGAGAGACAGAGGTTTGCTGCCGCTGAGATGTCTACCATCCCCAGACTGGTAATGGTAGAGAATGTCCCACCTCCCCTCTCCCCACCTCCCAGCCCTTTAAACCATCCTAGGGGTTTATCCAGTGCTTCCAACACTTTGCAGTGTTAAAAAAGCCTTCCAGGTGGTATCAGTAATATGGTTATATCATACCTCTTCCCATCAATGATTACTTGAAAATAAGTAATCACTTGTCATGGTTTAGGGTCAGGGCAGCCCCTTAGACCTGTAACAGATGCTCTCTGTTAACCCCCCTCCCTCCCAAAAGGGGAAGAGAAAAGGAATAAGGGAGAGAGACTGAGCCATTAGAAAAGGAAACTAGAACAGCTTTAATGAAAATGAAATTAATTATAAAAATGGAATATATACAAATATATACAAAACCAGTATGGAACCCAACCTCCCTGATGGTAATTACATCACCTTCACCACTGATGAGCACCGGGGGAGTCCCAGGCTGGGCCCCGCAGCAGACGGGAGCTGTGTTGAGGAGCTGGATTCTGGTACCGGGTTCAGGAACACAC
>WTSP01012289.1:0-38159 GCA_025331215.1 Actenoides lindsayi | reverse complement strand
AGTTCTTTAACACTTATAGATAGAAACCCTTCCTGCTGTAATGCCAAACTTTAAAGAGAATTACGAAAAAAAGGAGGGGGGGAAAAAAAAAAAAAAAAAAAAAAAGAAAAAAGTGATATATTGACTGATACCCACTTGAGTGATTGTTCTCGAGCACAAGCCATACAGCAATATTTGATAAACTGAATAATCACCGCATTAAATATAAAAAGGGAAGTTTAGGTTCTACATAAAATTCCAACAGAAAAATCATTATTTGAATTGATTCTTTGATAACACAGATTTTTACAGTATCAAGTGCAACCCATAAAATAATACTTATTTTGACTTCTATAATTTATTTCCTCTGTTCATCGCATCAATTTCACCACAGGCTCCTGCTGTTTATTGTCCTGGTCGATTTTAAGCCCTTAGGTGACTTGTTAGCAAATGATTTGGAAATAAAAAGTGACGCAAAAAGCTGTGTAAATTCTTATTAATCGTTAATTCACTCTTCCTCCAAGCCACCTGCAGTACCTCTTAAAGTTGATTATGGGACAGAAAGACGTCAGAAAGCCAAAACACTGAGAACATTCTGGTTCTAGTTAAAGGGTGCACATTTTTTATATAAAGCTCTACTGAAATTGTCATTCAAGCTTAAAATATTCTAAGTTTCACTACAGCACTTTCGAGATGTGTTAACCCTATGACAGGGTGTTTAGTTCTGCACACTTCTATTTCTCCATATTCGGTATCTTATTAACTGTGAGAATTAAAAATGGAAATACATCCAATACATCCTTTTGAAAACAAGAAATTCCCCTGATGATTCCCCCGATGATCGGGACAAGAGGTAATGGTAGCAAGGTGAAACACAGGAAGTTCCACCTCAACATGAGGAAAAACTCCTTTACTGTAAGTGTGGCAGAGCACTGGAACAGGCTGCCCAGAGAGGTTGTGGAGTCTCCTTCTCCAGAGACTTTCAAGACCCACCTGGATCTGTTCCTGTGTGGCCTGCCCTAGGTGTTCCTGCATTGGCAGGGGGGTTGGACTCCATCTCTAGAGGTCCTTTCCGACCCCTACCATTCTATGGTTCTAAGATAACAGTAATATTTTAAGTACAATGACTCAAATCAGAAAAATTCTCTGAACTCTAAATCATTTCTCTATACATTCATGTATTTCACACTTGGTTAAGTGTGAAGCTCAGTACTGATACAAAAATGTGCTGACAAATATTTTCATTTAGTTACCTGGCTTCCTTTTTATCAAACTTGATGAAATAAAATTCTCAAAGACTACCTCCTTTCTCTTTTTAGTTACTCAGTAAACAACATATTTAGCTTAAACACCAACAAGTCTTGACCTTCTCTTAGTAAGTGATAAGCACTTTTCTGTCCACACACATACTATCTCCACCTTCATATGAAAATGCTGGATTCTTCTAGTCAATTATAATCTATGTACCAATGAAATATACTTTTGCCTTTACTGCCTGATACAAGAAGTATTTCAATACAGTTTATATCCTCTTGTTTTTGCAGAGCGCCTCAATGCCTCCTACTGTAAACATGAACAAAATAAGATACAGCTTTGATACAGCTATTGAGAAATAGTAAGCTAGTGTGCTGTAGCTCAGAAATATGAAGTTACCATCTTAATAGGACAAAAAGATCTGTAGACAATTCGCTATCGAGCACAAAAAAAATATTAGAACCTGTGTTCTTTTGTCTTCTTCCCTCTTACTGCAAAAAGCATCACAATTATTTACTTTTAAAAATACACTTACCCTTTTAGAAAAAAACCCTACAACTCAAATTAAGCTCACAGGATTGTCCTCAGAAACACTCTGCAAGGAAGAACTATAACATGAAACTTTAAAGATGTTCTGAGCACTTTTCTAGCACACTGACATAAATGAATTAAACAAAACAATATAATGGACATCTTTGAAACCACTGCTGGTTAAAGTATCACTTGGCACTGCATTCCATAGGAAGTCGAGAATCTCGTTAATTCTTCTGTTTTTCAAATATCTTATGTACATCAAAAAAAACAGAGTAAAAAGTTGTGTCTTCCCTAGAACTGAACAAAATAAATTCTATTTTCCGCACAAGGTAGAATGCACAGTTCATGGTTCTATCCCACTTTTACTGTAAATCTAGTGTAACTGTGAAAGCAAACCCACAAGCACCATCACACCTCAAAATTACTTTACAACTAAAGTAAAATGGTAGTTAAATTGTATGAGGAATTTTATACTATTTATCCTTACTTTTGGGGGGGGAAGTTCTTACTCTCAGAGAATTACAAAGAACATATTGTCTGCTCTGCTTAGGTTTTGCAAAGGTTTCTGATACTTAAAAGGTCACAATGATACTGGTTGCCAGTTTTCAGCCACCTCTCTAACCTCTCCCTTTCAGTGGGTGTGAAAGGGTTTACTTGAAATGTATATTGCTACTGAGTGAATTTTATCTTGTTCTGGATTCTCAGCAGCAATTCCCAAGTTAGAGGCTTCCCCAGAAAGCACGTCAAAGGATTCCCACCCACACACTGAATATCTAACAGACCCTGACCCATTTTCTCCTTATTAAAGCAGCACTCTATACTTTAAAATTTAAAAATAATAAACAGAGAGGCTAAATGAATGCAAGAATTGCAGTTGCAACTCTACCCTCTCCACATTTTAGTTCTGACAAAAATTGCTACCAAGAAGCAAAAAACCACACATTTAAAATACAAACATGAAATGTATTCTTTGGTGTTCTCATGCAGTGACTTATTACTCCAGCTGTCTTTTGGCTAAGTAAAAGGAGGACTTCATTTATTAGTTCTGAATATAGAAAAATCCCCTAATTTAGCTATACTTACTTTCTCTTCGAACCATATCTTTGGGCATATTTCTGCAACTTGAGCTTTAATAGCCTTGTAACTCTGACTTAAGATAGAGGGTGTTTAAAAAATGAAGCCTTATAAGGAGTAACAGCTGGAACTACATGATTTTACTAAAATAATTAACATTACCTAACCAAAATAAGCAATAGCAATTAACAATGAATAATTAGAATTGAAGCTTTTTAGGGTAGGATGGACTACTGCAAATACTACTGCCAGGCTCAAGATCTGTCATCTAGTTGATATGCTGCAATTCATTAACATCTTCAATTAAACAGGTACAATACTCTGTTTTAAGCAAACAAAATAGCAACAGAAAATTCAGTTGACACATGACTTTCTTTGCCCATTGCAATCACAATTTCAGACATAATGGGAATCAGATTTTACTGTTTATGGTAGCATAACAGCCTTCTTCCCCTCCTTGTGCTGTCAGCTCCAAAGGAAGTGAAGCACTTCAAGTCAAATTAATCTCTTCTGAAACAGCCATATTAAGCAGAAGAGGTAAAAAAAAAACCCCTAGAACAGAAAACCACTGAAGTTTATACTTCCGTGCTGCAGTTCTTCATTCAGTTATAGAAAGGACAGCCCTACTTTTCTCTCAGCTTGCAACTGTGTACTGCCACTGCCATTTTTAAGAATGCACAACTATTTCTGTAGCTCCCTGGTGAACCAGGAAACTATTTTACTGAGAGCAGAGATGACCAGATAAAGATCTCAACTAGGCGCATTCCCTGAGCTTTGATTTGAATTAAACTGATTCCTATTTAAGAATCCACTGCATTCTAATGATAACTTGCATCTTTAAAGATGGACACCACCATGTCTGGAGTTCAAGAAACTGAGTTGATACAACTTTACAAATGTTAGGAACAAGCAGACCTCCTTGCTCATAAAGCTGTATCAATTGTAATACTACATAGATGAAAGCCCATCTTTCCGCAAACATAGGCAAGCAGAGAATTAACACTGTCAATCACTGGCAGAGCAACATCCAGTGCTTGTAAAATCTCTTCATCTATTGGAAAATACATTTCCTTCACACTCAGATTTGCACAGGATGCTTTATGGTTAAACATACATTGAGTCAGAGGAGCGTTCATCATTGTTTTATGCCATGTGAATGCTTCTGAAATTTTTTTTTAGATATAAGATTAGCTTTAATTTTGACTACATTTTTTTTTCTATGACACCAAAACCAGAATACTACAACTCCCATGACATCTGGTAGAAAGTGTCTGTAGGCTTATGAAAATGGACTTCCCTTGCCAATATTCTCTACACTATTCTGTAAAAAAAAAAAAAAAGAAAAAAAAAAAAAAAAAAGGCATTCTCCAGAGACTTAATGGGTCAAGAGAGGAATTCCACAAATTTGTAAGTATACACCGCATGCCATTTCAGACCATAAAGAACTGAAAATTTAGAGAAAAATATTTAAAGTGGTCTTACAGAGTAGGATGACTAGAAGCTGAGCTAGGCCACCTTGTCACATGCTTGCATTTTGCCCACTGGGCCTCTGACAATGCTACTTGAAGGAAGGAATGCACAGTTTAGCCCTTTCTTTCAGAAAAGGTGAGAAATACCTCCTGTATTGCTTGAACAGTAATGCTGTCTTAGAACTCTTTTTGTGGAGAAATATGACCAAAGCATCAGGTGTTTCTTTATCTGCCTCTTCTAGTTTTCTTTGTATTGGAAAGATTTCTTCTTCCTCATGTAAAAGCTCTTCTGAAATAAATACTGTAACATTTTCAACTTGACAGTAAGTGGCCTTGCCTGCCCACTTTCCCTAAATTTCCTAAGTGTTAATTATTTCATATTACTTAATTTTGTGTTTATATGTTTTTACTTTCTTGTCAAATTTAAACAATAGTACTTTCTGAAAAGCTCATATTTGACTCTACATATTGGACTTTTGCATGAATGTGCTGATGTTCTGACTGGGCTGTTTCTTGAATAAAATAAAGGCGCAAGAACTTCGTAGAACTAAATAACCTAAAACTTTGCATTTAGGAATTGTTCAGATTCAGCACCCTGTTTAAAAAGAAAATTGAAGCATGAGCCTTACACAGAAACATCAGCTTATTAAATAGTTTAGTAGTTTCTGAAGCAAGCACAGTACATGAATCTCTTTTAAAATAAAGTTTTAAATATAGAATTGGCTACTTGATGCATACTCAAAATTAACAGAGCATAGAATATGGATTTAGGATCCAAAACACACAGAAGAATTTCCATGACAGTACTCATAAGTAAATTGAATTGGATCTTCCACTTAATGAAATATGTACAACATATAATGCTGTTTTACAATAAACCATTAAAAACTATATATTAAACCTATAAAAAGTTAAATTAAATTGTGTAAATATTAGCACAGCTTCAAACTTATCTTCACTATATGTAAGACAGAACACGACAACTTACGGGTAGGCTTCTGAAAGCTGCTGAGCTATTTTATACGCGGTGGGGTCCCTGTCTAGCGCGTATATTGTAACACCAGTGGCTTTCTCCAGAAGAGCTGTCGTATGACCTCCGGCTCCAAACGTCATATCAAGGAAACGCTGTTAAGTGAAAAAGACAGCAACTTTACCTTAGAACAGCGATGAGCCAATTGTTGATTTAAAGCTTCTTTGGCTAACCTCTCCCATGCACTGTTGCAAAACACCATTCCATAGAGTCAGGATGCCTTTTTGAAAATATTTTCATGTTTCATGAAGAATTTCCATCAGAGTAGCCTTTTTAGAGGTTGTGACCTCATCACTGGCAATTCTTCCAGAACAAAATGACAAACATTTGGTACCACCAACCTCTTCCCTTTTCCTTACATTCTGAGTTTAGAGGAAAGGCATGTTGTTGGACTGCTTTGGTTTGGACTTGCTCAATTTGATGGCTACAAAGATATACAGGACATGGGACTACAGGAAGTAATCAGCACCATTTGCTTTGTAAGAATGTGTCTAAAAGGAAGACTGATGTATTGTGTATCTATTAAAAAAAAAACCACCACCACCACAATCAGTTTCATACCACAGATCAAAGTGTAATGGCAGTGCAAGCACACATATTCCTATGGGGACTAACATAACTAGCACAGAGAACGTAAGTTTAAGACACGCTACCATTGCTTTGGGGTTCACTGTGCCACGACCCAGCTATGCATTTAGGTTATTATATGCTGAAGCCCTGTCCTGCTCTATCCTTACATGTGTTAGATGCAGAGTAGTACAGAAACACCCACCTTAACCACAATCCCATCTCAACTATGATGTGACATACTCTAGAGGTTTGAGTTACACCTTTTGATTAAAAGTAATTTATTTCCTTACTTCTGAGCAATACTTACTGCCCATGAACATATACCAGCTCTGGCTTTTTTTTTTTGAGTACACAAACTAAGACTGGAAGGTTCTTTTAGTAATACCAGGAAGACACAGCATCCTCTCCAGTCTTCTGGACTGAAACTGATGACGCATCCAAGGAACTTAGAAAGCGCTCTGACTAAAACGTACATAGGTACAAATTCAGCACAACTTCAGTAAAACTGGGCATTGAAATTCTTATAGCAAGTGTCTCAAAACTCAGACTGCGGAGTAAATAAATGAAAATTTCACATTCCTATCATCAAACACTTCACAAAACAACCACTACCAGCAACAAACCAAAAAAAAAGCCTTTTTATCTCATACATGAGAAGGGTAATGAAGTCACCAAATTTCATAGAGACAAGGTGACTTCAAAAGTCTAGTTAACTCCCACTGACACCACAGAGAAACGTCTGGAGCAAATGGTTTGCCTGCAAAGCAGGAAGAATGAGCAACTGATGTGCAGGAGGTGCCAACAAGAAAAAGGCAGGAAGAAGCAGAAGAGCAGCTGAGAAAAGACTCTGGAAAGAAAAACATTGCTCTCCTGACAGCTCTGATAGTTTCTCTAAGATCAGTCTAGAGAGGTTTTCATAATCAGAGTCTATTTGACCAACTGGCTGACCAACAAACAGGCTTTACTCCTGAGACTTCTCTAGGAAACAATGACTTGGGACAGTCAGCCACCTTGAACCAAGGCAGGCTGGGCTATATGATTCCATTACTGGAAGAAACACAAGAAAATTAGGTAGAACTTAATGCTGGTTGAAGTCTTTTTTCAAGAAACACTACAGCAGTAGTTTCTTGAAGCTGTCCCATGCGCCTTCCTCCTTTGGCCTGACAACACTTGGATTTAACTGCTTAGAAGTCAAGAACTATTTTGTTGACAGAAATAACTGGCTCTTCACTTAGCAAGGGAGAGATTGTATGACTGCAATTGCACTTAAGAAATATTTCCTTTTCAAATTATTAAGAAAGTATCTACAATTCTATACTCTAGAGAAAACGTACTGGAGTTTAAAAAAAGAGATATTTTTCTTGGTTTAGGACGGTGTATTGAAACTAAAGCAAAAATGCAACTGAACAGCATCTTCTCCAGTTTCCGCATCTCTGAATTCCCAATCGCTATTTCATCTCTGTTGATTTAACTGACCTCTGTTGATTGGGGTAAAAAAACAATCCCTGCAAGCTAAACTAAAAGAGCAAATTCCCTATATCCTTTAACATAAATACCTGGTTGGTTTGGGGTGGTTTTTTTCCACTTCTCATTTTTATTTTTATTTCTTTTTAAATGTAAAACAGTTTTTTGAAGACCACTTATCAAGCCTAGTTATATTAATAGCAATTAATGTGAATTAAACTTATTCACAAAAATTATACATGCCAAAAGTAAGCATTTTTTAAGGGAAATTTTATAACTTATGTCTTGAAAGAATTAAGATTCAATGACAAATTCCCTTCAGATAAAAAAAAGAAATTCAACATCAAGAAAGATAGATCCAAACATTTTTCCAGAAACAGTCTTTAGAAAACATAAATAAAGACTTTTTAACAGAACTCTCATAATAATAAAACTGGATATTTATGAGACTAATAATACAGCTCTGTGGCTTAAAGTGAAAATTATGATCATTTAAGATCTTCAGGTTGTCATGATTTAATTTCTTTGTGCTATACCATCATGCTGCCTGAGCCTATGCTCTTTAAGTACTTTCCTGTAATATTTTACAAAGTTCACGGAGAAAAAAGTAATTTAGTTTGCTCATCATCCAAGATTAAATTTCATCTTTCATACACAGAAATAAAGAACCCACATAGAATTTTATTTTTTTTGTAAGCAGTATGTATAAGACAGAGTTATGTTACATAGGATATAAGATCCATACTACATAAATGATCCCACAAACTATTTAAGCATTCTGATTTATCTTCTGCCATAAGGAAAACAAAAGTATATTCACAGAAACCATTTTATAAGCATAAAACTGAAACAGTCAAAGAAGCGCGGGTTGCTTTTTAAAACACGACTAACCACACGAATTTTGCTACGTTTTGAAAATATTGACTTACATTAAACATTCCAAGCTACTGAAAACATTTATTTCCTATATAAGCTCTCACACCATCACTGTTGGTCAGGTTGAGAGAATTTCTGTTACCACAGAGGGTACATTCAGTATGGAGTTTATTTTGGCAATGTACAGTAACGATCCAGTACTGGCTATTGAGTGAGATATCAAACCAATTAGCAAAATTTGTATTACCACTCTTACATAAAAATTATTAAAGTGAATTTGCTATTCTGCATTTAGCTTAGAAAAAAAATAATCTCAAAAATTAACGTGAATTCTAGAAAATATACACATCCTTTAAAATTACTCTTAAAATTTCCAAGAAATCTCATTCTTTGATTTCTGCTCAAGTTAATTCCATGTAATCCTTACAAATAAAGTATATAAGCAATAAACAAACCTTTCACTTTTACCTTCTGTTTCTATAGAAAAATCCCTTTAGAAAATCTTGAAGGACTAACAAACTCAAAATAACCTTTTTATTCCACAAGATTAACTCACTCAGAAATGCACTCAAACACAACAGTCTCAAGTGTCATTTAGGACTGCACTTATGCTGCAGCAACACAAAACAATCAAAACCAATCTAAATTACCTCATAATTCCTCCTGAAAAAGAAGTAATCTTAATCAACATGAATAACAATTTCTGGGTTCAGTTTGGTTGTTTTGTTTAACAAAACAAAAAAACCAACCAAACAAACAAAAGAACAAAAGAGAACCTGCTCTTATTTGATATTACAGCTAGAAATCTAACATGAAAATTTTGGAAAACCCAGGTACTGCCTTTCACAAAACAGACCTACAATGTTGGCAAGAAGAGTCAAGGAAGGTATAGGAAGTGCTAGAAGCAGCTACTTGTAACTTCTTTAAAACAAAACAAAAATTGGAATAATAGTTTTATTCTGCTTAAACTCACTGAAAATGTGAAGTTCCAGAAAATAATAATTTAGTAATTCATTTACTGTATGTTTTCTAGACCTCTAACTCTTCTTTGGGGTCTCTGGGAACCATTAGACAGATTTGTGCCTTTCTCTCCCCAACAGTTCTGTACTATTGAGCAGGTCCTTCATTTCATCAAGTTTGAATAGCAGGAAATGAAAAAAATGAGCTAGGGACATTTTTGACCAAGCATACATCCAGACAATTTTTCTATTTAAGCAATATTTAATACTGCTTTTTTTTCCCCCCAAAAATGAATTTTTCAAGATCTTGTTGCTCATTGAAGACTACCTCTCACCTTTCCTCATATATATCTGATTCCACTTTCAGTAATTTTAAATTTGATGAACTTTAACCTAAATACACCCCTTATATATACCAAGTATTAATGAACCATAGAGAAGATCTTATCAATAAACTAAAAATTAATACTAGTAGCACAAAGGAGAGAAGAGGAGAAAAGGTAAGGATCATTGTATCATGACCTAGTGACAACCTCTAAACATTGTGACAGCATCTAAAAGCTTTAGTTAAAATTTCATCCAAGCTTTCACTGTGAATAAACACATGCTCAACAAATGATATTGCCCTTTCTGAAAGGACCAACACAAACCAACCAAACCTTTAAGCAACAGCAAGCAACTGTAACATCATCTTTAAATGGGGAGCACCACATAACAGAAGATACAGCTCTGATTCAAGCAGAAGTGATTTCAGGATTGGATACACAGTGCTGGATAAAATACTGCATCACCAGCATTGATGGAATAGCCTAAAGCACTTTTGGCATCCTAGCAAACCTAATTAAGGCTGCATTAAATCCATTTTGGTGTAACTTTTAAAGGTACATAAAGACCTTCCATGGATAATCTTTGAACTGCACACATATGTCTAAACTAACAAGAAAAAAACTCATACAGATGCCTCAATCTAACTGCTCCAGCCAAAAGCAACACTTTGTATCTAGAACCTAAAAAAAATATTAAAAAAAAAAAATCACCTTAAGTTATGAACTAAAACACCCAAAAACTTTAACACAACCATTTTGGAGCATTGTTCAGATTTGAAATTAATCACTCCATTACACCACTTCATAATATATTTTTTATATACTCCATCTTTCATGAGTGAAATAAAAGAAAAATGCTTTGTTTTTTCTTCTTCTTTCTTGCCTAGTAGTTTTTAATCAAAATTAAATGACATTTTATCCTCCTGGTCCTATAAATACCAGAAAAGATTATTACATGAATTCCTCCTGCAGTGACTCACCGTTCCATTGCTAAGTTATGATAGCCCCATCAGAATTCCTCTTGGGAATTTTATAATCAGTTTGTGACAGTACGTTTTAGAAACCATTTGGCTCTTCATGACATACAGATAGCAACAAACAAAAATTTTATAGCCTTTATTTTACAACTAGCTCTAAGACAGAGATACAAAGAGTTCGTCTTCCTCATTTTTTTTATACAAGACTTTCCACTCACAAGTTACCTCCTAATAAATACATTTTAAGCACTTGTTTTGACTGTCATTGAAGTTATCTGTAATGCCACTTAGGATTACGTTTCACATCTAATAGTTTACTCCACAATACCTGATAGCCTTTGCAATTATTTTTCCTCTACTGTGCAACAAAATGAGACTGCAGAACTTACACAAAATTAAAACTCAGACATTCATAAATGGAAACTACATGAGACTTATTTTTAAAGTATGTGAAACACAAGTTCTCACTAGTTCCAGTAATTTCTACTGTCTGATTTCTTTTTTAAAAGCAAGAACTTTGCCATGTTCTTAAAGTAGATCCTTTAGATGTCCACTTTATTTTCCACTACTAACCTTCATGTCAATCAGTTGATCTTTAACAAATTGTCTTTTTTTTTCCCCTCTCTTTTGGAACCCCAACATAGTCTCAAAGAGGACTTCTGACAAACTGTGCAAAATAGCCGAGACATACTGAGTTGGAATATGGTACATGCAGTACTGTGCCAAACAGTCTTCTATCCCAAGTATCAGTAATTCATGAGCAGTCTCTCTCTTTTCCATCACAGACTGTACCACACTCTTCTGCTGTTTACTTTTTAGTCTAAACAAACTGTGTCTCACCTTCTTCACACTTACACAATACCAAAAGATCATTATTATGCTCATGATTAACTAGTACACATTAGGCATTCACCATGACTCTTTCCTAAAGATAACATGAATTTCTTCTAAAAACAGAGCCTGCCATTCCCCAAAAAGTGACCTTGCACTGTGTAATTTTTTCCTGAACCCCCAGTCCTGTTTAACTGAATTTTTCTATTAAAAGAAGTCCTGTACTGATGACCATTCTCTCTGCCTTCAGCGTTATCACTTGAACATTTTAACTTCAAGTTCACTGATTTAAAAAAAAATAATTAAGAATTAAAATTAAAAAAAATAATAAAAAAATCAATCAGCCTCCCTGAGCAAACACAGTTCCTTCCTGTTTCACACTTCCTCCAAAGACTTCACACAGACTCACAGAAGGGACAACTGTACATTCATCCCTCTCTGACACTCTCAGATCATACCGTTGCCATTTTTCCCCTTCTTGTACACAGAAATTTCTCTGGAAGTGGCAGTCATTCAAGTATAGCAGGATAATGTACTGAGCAGAACGTTTTGCAGCGTCCTTCAGGGTACCTTTGTTGGTGTATCCTCCTCACCAATTAAATACTTGTAAGAACCAAACACAGCATGAGCAAATCACTTAGAAGGCAATGAAGACATCTATCATGTCAGTCAAAGAGAATGGCAGGCGAGTCGTGGGAAGACAAACAAGCAATACATATATTGAAATGCACAACCTCTGAACTATGTGGAAGGAAGTCAACTTTGCCATTTGCAATACATGTATCAAAACTGGTTCAGATGCAGTTTTAAGAGAAAAATGTTACCCACTCGTAATCCATAAGAAGGGAAGAAACTTCTACTTGTCACCTCTTTTAGCCAATAGGAAGGACATACATCCTGATGTGCAAAAAAGCAAGCCAGCAGTAGTGCTGTTTTCAGAAGAGAAAACACTACAAACACAAAGCTTAAAATATGAGAAGAAAAATGAACCTGGAAAAGACTACACATTTTGTTCACATATAATATTGATACGGTACTGTCATAGTATTTTAACAGTGATCCATGTGTGATAGAGAACTTCCCACCCAAAACTGGGATTCAGAAATCTTAAAACTAGAATCACAGAACTTTCCTGTTGGAGGTAGGAAAAGGAAATATATCCACAATCCCTGCTGCCACAACAAAGCACAGCCCCAGTCCCGACGATGCCTCACCCTCCATGTTCCATCTTCCAGAAGATAAATCAGGACTTAGAAAGTACTCTTTCAGCACTTGCATAACATAGTTGTTTTCAAAGTAAATGGCAACCTTCACACTTTTTAGAGGCTTGAAACAAAAAATATACCAGAACACTGATTTATTTGAAAAAAAACTTTGCCAAAAAAAAAAAAAAGGGAAAAACAACTATCCAGCCCCCAAGCTATGCTGCCTAACTTTTCAGTTCATTAGAAGAAAATGCCTCATATCTACTGCTTGAATAAAGAAAACTAAAATGGAGAAAGACCCTTTCATGCAATTGAGTCATCAACAGTCAAAACCACAATTTTTCTCGACATACTGTCATACTGGATATTCTAACAAAAATAAGTTCACAAAAATAAATAGTTATGTGACGAGAGCAGTGACACATTTCTACAACACTAAAGCCACCATCCACTATTGTATTCCAAGCCAATCATGACTAGGTCACAGGGCTTCTCTTTGCTTTACCTGACCTTCTTAGATGGATGACAAGCCAACATTTGTCACAATAATACAGTTTCCATAACTGAAATGAGCACTAGTGTTTTCTTGTAAATGCAAAGAAGGTCAAACTACTACTACACTTGCATTTTGAACTCAGATGTTTGTTAAGGCTAACATAATAAATATTTATTACTGCATTGCCAGGCACTGTTAGTAGGTATCTAAGTACTTCCACCTTTTTTTTTTAAATAAAAATCTACTCCTTCACTTTGTGGGGGTGGGGAAAATCCCAGGAACGGAAGGGTAATATCATAAACAAAATAATCAACACATTACAAGACTGTTTTTGCTTCTTCATTCTCCTGATGTTTCTGTGATGAGTCATGTTCTCTAAACTCGTTGTCTGAATTTCCTTGTTATTCACAACAGAAATTGTTCATTGTCGCAACACAACTTGTTTTCCACTCGGGTTTATTTTTCAAATATCAACTCTAAGCACATTAAAGTATAAATATATCTGACCTCTTGTTCAAACGTCTTGAATTTGCCACATCTTACCATTTTAATACACTGAACTACTTCATATACACATAAGGAGAAAAAGAAACTGAGTTGAAGTGGGGAGCAGCAACAAGCAATTTTATAGGAAACTTTTTTAGCAGTGATTCCCGTCCCCCCCCTCCCCCCCCCAAGAAATAGTTCTTCTGCTGTCTGCTTTTTTTACCACATTTTTCACAACTAATCACTGCAGAGGTACGAATTCATATAGATATTTTTAAAATAATTACTGGAGTAAATGCTTCTTGAATAAAGCAGAGACTATTGTTCGGCCACATATTTTAAGGCCCACAGTGGGAAAAGGTAGAGTGTCTTTCTCAGTTCCTTTTCCTTCCCTTCTGCAAAGCTCAAAATCCAGCACAGCAAAACTGGAAGTTAACGCTCAGTGTTGGCTTTTGTTGATAAGAACATCACTGAAGCTATAGCGTTAGTAACACAGACAGAAAACAAATCAGAAGGACAAATCTAAGAAGTGATGCTGAGGATGGAAATACATTCAAACCGTATTTCCTTCTGAGCTCCTAAAGGTAGGGTTTCTGTTAAGCCACAACATGAAACAGAATTTCCTCATACTATGGAAGTGATCCACCAAAGAGACTTCAAATCCTATTCCAGCCAACAGGCTGGACTGAGAAAGCTCGATGCTAATGGGCTTCTGTTAGGAGACAGAAGCAAACCCTGCTTCAAAAAAGCAACCTTGCCAAAACCTCAGCTCACTCCACATCCACCCTCTGCACAGAATTATACATGTAAAAAAATATATATGTTTGTGTATATATATCTCTCTCTATATCTTAAAAGATTGCTATGCATGGAGAGAATGGGAACCTCTGGGTGGCATTTTAGAAGAAAGCAAAATAATGCTGGGTTTGTTTTCTTTTTATTCATATCTAAATGTCATTTACTGCTGAAATTGTTTTCCAACAGAATGACACAAACAATACGTTTATCCTGATCTCCTTATCCGTGTCACCTCCCAAGCATGCACAACTCAAGCCTATCATCATGATTTCCACAAACTGTTGATTTTGAATCAAATTATGGCAGTAGAGATTATCCCATACAGTTTTCAAAAGACAATTATGTTAAAAATATTTTTATATGCCGAATACAGTAATTGAAATGGCAGCTAACCATGATTTTGTACTCTTTCGTAATTTTTTTCCATTAAAGAAACATTTCTCCTAAACACATATTACATATTCAACAGTCACACTTCCTACAGCACTTGCCTTTAATCCATTAGATATATTTTGTAAATATTTTTTTATGCTAAAGCAGATAATCCTTGTATAACCTATCCCATGCAGACTGTAATCTTTCTCAAAGAAATTTGAATTTTAGTTCTGACATGAGCCTGTAAGATGTTAGTCAAGGTACATACAGAGTAGCTTTGTTCAGCAGCTCATCACTTTTGAAGCCACATATGAACATCTCTTGGATTATTTTTTGCAGATCATGTTTATGACCAAAAGTAACAAAAAAAAAAAGAAAGATGAAATTTAGGACTATCTTTTCTTAACATGGGTTCTGAATAACACAGTCCAGAAAATTATAATAACCATCAGGAGCTAAACTTAATTTTTAAAGGCACTATTAAGGTATAACTTTGTCAGAGACAAAAAGGAAGTAATTTCAAATCACTTGACAAAGAGTTTGGCTCAGATATTATTTTGCATTATAAGTTATTCTTACAATTATTTCAGAACAAATTATGATCATTGTGTGCAACAAGGAAAATAATACAGTTCAAAAGTAACTGTTAACTATTTCCCTTAAGTCACTGAACATATTTATGTAAGAATAAAAATAAATAAGTTTTTGAAGAAATACTTTTTAAATTAACATTTCCAAACAAAACCCACAACCCTATTAATTGCAGTGCCACTGCAAAGTCACACATGGGTAAAGTCACTTACACCAGCTCAGTTACACAGAACAATCCAAAATGTCGGTCCTGACTTTGGAACATCTTATTATGGTAACAAACAATCTATTTAAAAGAGACTAATGGAAGTAGGATCACTTTTCGTCTGAAAGACACATGGAGTCTTTTTCCTGTCAACCGAAGTTCATGGCTGGACTCAGTTTACAACTCTGGTCGGACTAACATGCTTAAAAACCCACGGGGTGTAGAAATCTCCCAAGTGTTCTCCTCTCATTAGACAGTTACATAACTTTGCAGCATTATAAATAATTATTGATAATAGTCCTCCTGCTACCATCGTACCAATATATGAAAACAACTTTATGTAAATATATGCTCAATTTGGTGTTGAGAGTACCGAAGCAATAAATAAATTTTTAAAAAAACAAAACCAAACACTAAAAAACCCCACAACTAAACAAAAAAAAATATATATATACTTGAAAAACCATGGCATTCTCTAAAAGAAAAATAACTCTTTGAAAAATAATGTATTTTTATCATTCATCTTTGGCTGAAGTATAAATACGAGATCATCAATTGTACACAGCTTCCAATTCAACTACATTATGAACACAAGTTGTTGTTAAAAGTAACTTACCTCCAACATCAAAAAAGTGTACTCATCCAAACTCTTCAAGTAGTTTTCTCTTGCTAGTATTATTTCATATATATTCCCTACTGATTAAATAATGGATATTTCAAAATGTTATAGGTTTTCAAATACATGTCAAATATATTATTCTTCTATAAAAGGAAGTCAAAAGGCAGTGATTCAAGAATAATCTCCCATTTGTTGTTAACATTATTCATGCAATAATCTTATTAACATTTTTTCCCAATAACCAATTCAGCAAGTTCACTTCTCTCCTCTCAGCTACTCCTTAATTTCATTCTTTGTACCTCATATCTGAACTTACTAAAAACAGGTTTCTAAAATTGACCATCCAAAGGTGAAAGTTTTCATTACATATGCAGTAAACCAAAGCAACATGGTATTTGTGGAAAAGGTTACCCTCCAGACATCTGAAGCTTTGTGTCTTCTAGGAAGTATAACAAAAGTTCCATTTTGTAAGAAAGGTTTAAGAACAAACAACAAACACCATGAAGAAAAAACAAAACAAAAAACAACCAACCACAACAACAATAACAAAAACACAACAACAAAAAAAACCCCAACCATAATATTCCATATATTCTCTCCCCAGACAAATCCACACCACTACAGTGTTGTATAATGCAAAGACATGATGCACATTTAAACACTACAAAAAACATTATTGTGTCATTGAAGTCTTTGTCATAAAAAAAGACCATGACGTTTGTCCTACCACCTTGGTCCTTTTATTTTTCATTTCCAATTATTTCAACTGTGCAAAATAGAAGTGCTTTGGGGTGTTTTGTTTTGTTTTTTAACGTACTGCCCATGGCATTGGGCAGGAAATCAATATGATTAACAGAAGTAATTCTATTCTTTAGGATACTGAAGCTCAGTGACTTGCAAATGAAACATTATGTACTCTATAGCTATTTCTCTTCACTTTTTTTAAAAAAGAGAGGTTTGTAAAGCAAAATCAGGCTACTCAAATTTCTTACTCAACAGGCTTAATACACAACATTGTCCTCCAGCTCCACTGTCTTTTGTCTCAAACACAGAAGTTCTTAACAACCGTGGGCTTGAGGCATGTTGAGGAAAACATGGCACACTGCCAGCTTTCCTTTTGATATTAGTGAACCCAGGCTACTTTACTGCAGCTCTAGGGTCAGTATTTCTTTGGAAAGGTCACACCTGATGACTATTTGCTTCCAACTCAAGATACAAACAGTTCAGTACAAAGCTGGAAGGTGATGTAGTGCACAGAGATGCCAAAGGCAGCTTAGAATTTAGATGCTTTTCTATTTGCAGATGGTTGGGTTGATGAGTAGAACAGATCATTAGAAGCAGAGTTTGAGCAACTGTGCAACAGTCATACCCTTATCAAGCCAGCTCCTGTTAACTTATCAAGTGTCATTTGTTTCCCTAACACAGACATGTTAAACACCACACTGATAATGCCTTCTTTAGATACCACAAGAAGGTAGACTAAATGTTATAAAAAGGGATGTTGTACTTAGAAGCACACCCCACTGCAGAGGATGTGCTGTCAAGGGACTGTACCAACACAAACACTGTGCTGTCGACTAGCATACCCCAAGAGCCAAATCAATTCTGTTATCTTCAGACCTTGGTTGATGCCCCATATCTTGCACATAATTCACAAATTATGCCTGCTAATATTATGACTTAGCATGGCATCAGATTATGCTAGTTATGCATATGCAATTTTTGTATTATGGTCATCTATGAGACCTTGTTCCAATCATTTAAAGATTTATTAGTATCCAAACCAATCACATAAATGGATATATGAATAGACAGCTGAGTTCAAGTATCACCAGAAATCATGTTCTGAGATTAGATCATCACCCTTGTTTACAAGGCTTTTGAGAAAGAAGTGCAACTGTGCTACCTCAAATTCCTACTTTCTACCACAGCAATATTCTCAGTATGGCAACAACAGTATCAGTAGTTTAGCCTTACAATCCATGAATGTGGTTACTGCTAAACAGCAGTAAGCTTTTCTACACTTAAGATTGATAACCTAAAGCCAATAAAAATATTTTCGGCACATCATTTAGTCCCAACGTATTTCAGTCTTTTCTAGAAATTTCTGATTACTTCTAGCAGAAATAAACTTTTTCTCTTTGGGCAGAGATTAAGTGCAAAGTGACAAAGGAAGAAGAGACACGGATACTGCAAATGCAGGTTACATTAGTCATCTTTTAATTAAACTAATACAGTATTTTTGGACAATGGTAGAATTTAGTCATGTATTTATGAAATAAATAGTATCAAATATTTGAGATTTTTTTTTGTTTTACATTAAAATACCTCAAAGCTATTTATAATGAAAGACTTTGTAAAAAATACATTTGTAATTTTATAGTATGTTTTTATAGGATGTTTATAGTTTTGTCAAAAATCCCTATGGAGTTACTTATAAAGTGATTGCCTTACTGCAGCTAAACATAGCCACTCTAAAACTAGCAACAAACACACACTACATCTTTCAGTAATTAGAAATGAAGTGCTACTAAACTTCATAGAGCAGAGAAGATTTTATGACCTCCAATACACCGTAACTGGAGAGGCTCATATTCTCATCTAGTATGCAGGTACAATATACTAATACATAATTAAAGAACAGGCAGTTACTGATTTATATTTATGTGAGATCAGCTTTACAAAAAGGAACATACTTTAGACTCACAGGCAATTAAAACCAGATTAATTTCCTACCACAAATATGAGTTCAAACTCCTAGTGAGAACAGCATGACTTACCATTTCATACTCTATTACATTAATACAGCAATCTAAACATAATACAGACTAAAAAAAATAAAATCTTTTCATTCATAACTAGCAAAAAAAAAATAAAAACCTTGTAGAATTATATGATTTTCATATAATTCATTAATTACAGAAGGCCCTACCCTGCCCTTCAGAGCATATAATCAAACACCAGGAACTTCTAACCTCTTGTGGAAATTCTGCAGCTGGTTCAATAGTAGCGTAAGAGTCTTAATCAGCAACATGCAATTAGAGTAATAAAACTTGTCTAAAGTGTTTACAGTGTCACATAAGTCACTGGAAAAGAACATGTATCCACAATAAGTAGTCTGAATGAGTGTTCCTCCTACTTCCTTTTTAAGGCAAAACACATTCTCAATTGTTTTACTTCTGTATTTTAATACAATATGAAATGTTGGAATTCACAGAATACAACGGCATGACTAACTTAAGCAAACTTTTTGGGGAGCATAAATTTAAAAAACCAAACACTTTCAGCTATTAATTACAAAAAGACTAAAAGAGTTTTACATTGGAGTTGTTAAACTAACTGCTTGCATTTCAACATGACAGTAGAGATACTATCATAAGCCAAAAGCTGGAAAAAGGCAGCATACAACTCTTCAATTTCTGACAAAACTCTCTGGCTTATGAAGTAAGTCCTACCTGTGGCAGCACGTTACAAAATAAGATGATTTGGCTCACCTCTGTTAGTTCTTACTGGCTGAAACAAGAAGCATAGAATGACTATATCTAACTTAATTACACAGATGAGATATACACAGTAGTTGAACCAACCCGTTCTAACACAGCATTAGTTCAAAACATAACAAACAGGAGCAATGCTACTTCACATCCTATAGTACGTAAAAAAACTTTTTAAAATACCTACAACTACACAGGAAATAAGACAGCTTTTATCACAAGATGAGACAGTGTAAACACAGAAAACTTTCTTTCTCCCTTTTGTCTATTGCGTGCAAACAACTTCTTTTACTCAACTTTACCATAAGGATGCTTGTATGCCATGAGCACTTGTTAGAGACCAAAGGAATTACCCTAAGCAAAACTCATTTGCTTTATGAACACTACACACATACAATACAGTTATTTTCAAATTAACTTATTATCTTAAGACAAGATCAAACCAGTGAGTGTGACAGAGTAAGAAAGACCATACAGGTAACAGTAACAATTCCATGTAATTACACAGATTAGTAGTCATCTCCCTCGGAGCAAAGCAATTAAAACACATGTTTATCTTCAGACATACTTTCGTTTATCTCCAAAAGACTATTCATGGGTATAATGTTATGAACAAGCCTGGATTGCTTAGATGTCTCAGGATCAATCTGCACAACTAGACGGGCCTGTTAGTTTCAGAGTTGTTAGCTTTATCCTGTATTTCCATCCAAAAGTTAGTTGCACAAGAAGAAAAATTAAAAAGCAATTACAATTTTGAACCCTGTCTTCCACAAGCAGAATCTGAGCCACCAAAACCTCTTTTTGGATACATGTCTCCACACATTCAGTACCACTGAGCTCCTCCAGACACAAACACACAGTTATTCTTTCTTACTACCTGCTGTTATATTTGCAAACTTGCACTGTCCCGTATGCAACCAACCTGATCTTCACTTCCCTGGTACTGTGATGCTCCAGGCACATTCTGAAAGTAAACTTATCCAAAGAGTGTTTACCCAAACTGTAACCATCTGCAGGTATTTCATCAGGCCCTACTTTCACTGTTTTGAGAAAAACTGATATGACATTTAAAAGTGCTTGCATCAGATTGATCATCAAAAATCTAGTTTACCATTAACAGCTCTAGTCTGGAACTACTTCCCACTCTAATGAAGGGAGGCCACTTACAGATACTGCAAATTTAAGTATCCTTTGTGGGACAGACCAGTAAAGACCCTTAACTAACAAGTACAAATACATTCTTGACAAGAAGACTTGCAGATGTAAACCAAATAGTAAAATATCAAGACATGTCTAAACGTAACAATGTAAGCCCACTGAACTCATAAAATATCACTGCATACAGAATCGTTTCACAAAAAGGTTAACACACAAAAAACCATACACACCTCCCAACTGGTGAGTACCACAAGAAAAAAAATTAATCAAATTCAGATATTGAAGGTACTGAATGCAATTGGTATTTACATCAAGATTTGTCAATGGAGAAATGTGTTAAATGTCACCAATAAAATTAAGAAAAAAGACAGAGAAATACATTTATCAAGTAAATTTGTTTGAAAAGGAACATAATTTTTAGCCTTTCTGCTCTTTCAGCATTACCGTTTGCTGTAATTTAACCACAGACATGAAAATCTAGTAGGTTTCAGAACTGAGATTCAATGGTTGCTTCCAAAGGAATCAAAAAGGGCATGTTCCTTGAATGCCACACAGGCAACCAGTACTGCAAAGGACTCATGAAGACCCCAAAACTTGCAAAATTAAGAAATAATTTAAAAAAAAACCCAAAACATGTTCATCGATGTAAGCAGAAGAATATGAGCCCATTTATTGGGGATGATCAGTCATTCACCAGAATACTACAAGAACCCAGTTTGCATTTAAAAACAAGGGTTACATTTGTCCTTAGCTGCTCTGATCAAAGTAGAAGTAAAATCACAAAAACGTATTTAGTAGGAAAGTCAATTACAGATGTAATCCAACTTGTCAAATGAATTGAGTGTATTCACTACTGCTACCTTTCACCCTACAGCCTCCTTAACCAGCATATGAATGTATATGCAACCATCTGAAGAAGAAATAATTTCTGAAGTATGACATGTATATACACATTCAGTAGCAGAATGTTCTCACAAGTGTCTGCTGACAGACATGGCTGGCCATGATGTTCAAGCCTCAGGTGCTTCACAGAAGAGTAGCAATGCAGAATGCCTGCCCCAAAAAATTGGCATCACTATGTATTTCATCAAAAATATCATACAGACATTGTTAAGCTTTGTTTGATATAGTAACTAGCAATCATGAGCTCCACCTCCTAAAATAACAGTATAGATATACATTTCTTGGGATACGAATCATCATATTACGTAACTTTTAATACTTGCTTAAAATAATTGCATGGTTGATTTGATAACTTGCCCCTTGTATTCCACTCTTTTGCTTTTAATATTTATATATTTTAATATGCTACTAAAAATAAAAATCTTAATGCAAGCAATCTGACTTGCTCAGAAAAAGATAGACATTTCTAAACCACGCAAGAAAATTCTTCACAAAACTATAAAGAACACAAGGCTAAGAGTATGTTTCCAAGTGTACTTGATTGTTTGTTAAATTATTTTAACTACTATAGCCTCTGAAATTGTTCTAAAATTGGTACCTTGCTTCATGCCTCAGTAGGTGTTAAAATTTATTTTCTAGATTTTCTAAATGCCAGCTCTATCAGGTTCTGAGTACTTACTCTTGCCCACTCAGGTCAGTAAGACAGAATTTTTGCATAACATTTGCTGAAATGACATCTTAATTGTCTAATTATTCTCTCTATCAGCAGCCAAGAGACCAACAAATACTTCCAAGATTGGTATTTCTGCACCATTTAATGATTTAATTTTTTTTCCCCAACCTGCATGGAGGAACAAACTAACCTAACAGAAATTTTGTGCAACATTTATAAAAGTAATCCATCTACCACAGCAAGGCAAAACCACTGGCTGTAACACCCAATAAGCCAATGCACTCAGAAGACAACCTTGGCAATATTTCACTTAAATGATCTATTAGAGGAAAATAATATTATCACCGTTAGTTATTTGATTGTGTTATGAGGAAAACATTGTCCCACACAATTAAAAAGGCATGACTTTATTAATTAGTGTATGTAAACATTCCTGAATATTTCTCTACCTAATGGAAATGAAAAACCCACTACTGGTGGGATGTTCCAGACTTCTGTACTGGGATGCAGAAATCTCATTAACAGATGAGAAATCTCATTTCCTCATCTTCAGTACTCCAGCTTAGAACAGACTGATTCTGTCTGGGAATAACCTAACCCAAATAAGTGTCAAGTGCTAAAAAAATTAAAGAAAAAAACCAACCAAAACATGTACCTACATTTGTATGTACAAATGCTGTGTGGGAAACCGGATAAGAACAAATAGGAAGCTACCACCACTTAACTCTCTTACCAAGATTATAGGTGCAACACTGAGCTCATCCAAGGAAAAGACAGCAATGCTTTACAAAGGCATCATATAACACAATATTATTGCTGAAGCAACTAAAGCTGTTACTATAGAAAACAAAATATGGCAGTTCCAAGCTGGAAGTCTCCACCACAGAAATCTTCTTAAATCTTCTGCATAGCGCAAGAAAAGTTTAGCTGAAATGGAAGATTTTAATCTGATTTTATTTTATCTAGACATTGGATATCTCAAGGAGAGGTTTATTCTCCTCAGTGACTGTGAGTGGAAGCATTGCATTAAATCTTTACTGCTTCTTTCAAATCGTAAAAGATGTTTTGAAATAGGATGCATTTTTTTCTTAAAGAATTAATTTCATTGCTAGTTTCTGGGATACGTACTATTTTGGTGACCATATTCAAAATATCTAAGCATTTTCACAAATAGATAAAATTGAACAAATATCTGCATGAAAATGCTACAGTCATAAACCTATTACAAGGTAGGTTTTAAAAACACTTAAAATTATATGCAAAACCAAATGAATAGATGCTCTGATAGACAATAAGAGTACAACTGGAGAAACAGAAAGAACTGCTAGAAAAGAAGAGGAACTGGACAAAAACCAAGACAAAAATGACAAGGGAGGAAATTCTACAGAAAGGAAGAAGGCTAAGAATGCTCTGCATTAGTAAACCTTGCATTCCTAGGAGAAAGTTGATGTGAGAGAAATCTATGATCCAGAAAACAAAACAAAACAATCCCACAAACAAACAAAAAAACCCTACAACAAAAACCCACACACGAAACAATCATATTAAAAGAACAAATTTCAGAACTAACTGAATGATTGTTTCAGGAGAGAACAGAACACCTTCCATCACTGCTGCTTTATATGAAACTGGGCTTAGATGAGGACAAGAAGATACGGAATGTGGAAAAGAAGACCCTTAGGACACATCTCGCTGGTCCAACACAACATCCAAAGGCTCCAGCAATTTTCTGTGTAGTACTATTACTGTTGCTTTTATACAGCTGTAGCAGATGGTATGATTCACTTATCTCAAAATACAAGAGCTCAGGGAACCTAATGCTCAAGCATCAAGTTAGAACAAAGAAAATAATGTCTTTCATGCAAATATCGAAACTATGGATAACATGTTGCAGGAAGAGTGTTAAATATTAACACTTTTTTTGAGAGATCAATCAAACTTGCAAAAAAGACTATGTCAGTGATATTACATGAATACAACCCTCCATTTTTTTTCCTTCCCCACCTCAAGGATATCCTTAAACTACTGTCAAGAGTGTTGAAGGCAATGCAAGGTAGAAAGATAATCATTCTCTACTTCCCTCTTTTGTTACTCTTCCATTAGCACCTGCTGTTTGGCACTGCCAGCCACTGGACAGAGGTCAGGCATAATTCTGATGCAAACCAGTACTGCATCGCTGATGGTCTTGTAACTTAGCAGCATCTTTAGACCTAAAGAGCTTAGGGGGGAGGAAAAACTGTCCCAAAGAAAAATATGTAATCAAAACATCCTGTATCTCTTCAAGTCCCTCGAAAGATATTTCTTCACCATCCCAGCTTCAATATTTATCAGGAACAGAAAAACAGGAGGGAGAAAGGCTCCAATGGTATTGGAAACCACTGCCATCATCTGGGGATGATGGGCATGCACTGGGATAAAGAAAAGCCCTGTGTTATTACAAAACAGAGTGCAACACAAAATGAACATTAAAAGTTAAAAATAGCCAAACTGAAAATGTCATCTGCAAGTCAATGCAAAACAAATATCTCGCTCGAAGGTTAATTTTTAAGAAATGTTGCATGCTTACAGAAGTTTAGCAACAGTGAAAAAAATATTCATCAGTACTAACAGGACAGTTCTTAATGAAAAAAACTTTTAAAGAAATCCTCAAAGGAAACTAAACATCTGTAAATCCACAGGCATGGTAAAGAGCACAATCACCAAATAGGTGACCTAACAAGGGAAAAAAATTCAGAGTACTATAGAAACTGTTAAGAGGATAGTAAAAGATTATGACAATGGCAGGCCTATTCAACAGAAACAGGATCTCAAACCACACAAATTCTTAACAGCAAAGAACAATTAATGTAAGTTGCTAAAAACAAAATACTTCAGTGGGATGTCAGTCAGTAACACAGAGTTGACAACTGTGCTTTAATTAAATTTGAGACTGTTACCAATTAGTTAGTCTAGAGCACTACAGGCTTCATGCTGCCTATGACTCAGTGCACTGACTCATCCAGTAAAACTTTTCTTACAGAACTACCCGGGCACCCACAAGCATGCAAGATCAAAAGGAAAGTAGTTTCATTGACCTTCTTAGCAAAAGTCTTGTTTTAAATTTAGATGACCAAAACTATATATTGATATAACTGCTCAAATAGGTGTATGAAGAGAATTTCAGGAGCATTGCTTTAACTCCATTTCAGATAAACATCTCAAGAAAATCAAAACACGTAATGCTTTGTGAAGTTTGAAGCTGAAGTAGCAGGTTTAAAATCTTTTAAGTTGTGCTAATAGCTTGATTTATTACTAATATCTATCATTTTGCATTGAAAGGTCCCATTTTCTGTCACTTAAGATTCCTGAGTGATTTTAACAATTTGCAGCTGAAATGAAATTTTTGTCAGAAGGTCTTCAGCTGATGAGTAGGAGCAGAAGAGGGGAGATGAAAGAGTGATAAAAAGTCTTTGGCCACTTCCCTGTTAAGGGGAAAAAAAATGTTTACTTAGATTTTAAAATTATAACAATCCTACCATAGCACTAAGTAGTAATGGCACCTTTGAGCTCAGAAATAATGGGATAACCCTGGGTGAGAGACTTTTCCATTGATATTCTCATGGACCTCCAAAACCATGTTTCATTTAAAGTAAGACTTCTCTCCCAGTTGTTCTTTGTGACTGCTCAGGCTACATCATCTGTGCGACCAAGCGCAGGATCTCAGAAAAGGGAAGTTGTCTCACTTGCTCTCTCATATTCCATTCTGATAGTGCCAATACAGAGGGAGTAATTAGAAGAGTGGATGAGAGGTGTCCAGACCTAAGACAGGCAACCTGTTGAGGAGAAACCCTACACTACACATGTACGAACTTATGTAAACATATCACTGTTTCTCAAAACAGCCGTCTGCTCACTGTCATCTTTAGCTCAAGCTGTGCAGTGGCCCTGCAGTCACAGATTGGACCAGCTTGCTTATGCACCTGAAAACCAATGACAAGTAAATGGACAGTTTTGGTGTGAGCTCGCTCCATGGCTGCACAATCAGCAGAGCAAAAGAGAAGGTGGTAGATCCACAAAGCAGCATCTTCGAAAGGAAGCTCACAAAACACAGAAACAATGCAGCCTGGGAAACCTTTCAATGCCACAATTCCAAGTGACAAACAATTGAGTTATCCTCTACTGCATCATTAAAACACTTCAAATTGAAAAACAGAAGACATAAGTGATATTTGTCATGACAAGATGCATTTTTCATATACTTGGCTTAGTCTTTTGTAACACCGATGTGATGCTCCAGACAACTTCCTTCCTCCTGGTAGAGTTAAGATTGGATATAAAATACAGACCACTGTGTAATTCAACTTTTTTTTAGTGCCTGTATCTATAAAGACAATTCCTGTTCAACCATAAACCAATGGTTAGACCAGTAGTTGTACAAACAGTCTTGAGCTTAAAAAGTATTGGTTTTTTACATAGTTGTTGTAAAACTAAAGATCATTCTTATCAATGCTTGAAGCATACTGGCTACAGAAATCCAGAAATACTGCAAGAAGTCATCTAAGTGCTGTTTTTCTTTCTGTAGACTAAGAAAGCTGTTAAATCATTTCACTCTAGAAATCTAGCATACTTGGTGTTTCTTCATGTCTTTATTATACCAGACCAAAACTGCAGTGAATAAACATTTAACTTACTCTAAGTCGTGCTCAAAACATTTGACAAAATATACCAGGTTATTTATGAAAATTAAGGTAAACTTTTTAATGTCTCACCAAGAAGTAATTAAAGCAGTACAGGACATCTTAATTACCTGACAATGCCTGCAAAATTCTTCAAAAAAAGGAAACCCAACCAGATCATCTCACGATGATAAAACAATCCTGATGAGTCTGCAAATATTTTGTAATTCCTTAAAACATTACAATGAATCACATCTTGGACCTTATCTCAGGTGATCTATGCAATACAAAGGAATCTTATTAGTGTTTAAAATGTGTATACTAGAAAGCTCTCTAAAAACAAAAGGTACTGTAATAGAGGAAAACACCTCACACAACTAATTAAACTGTGGCCAAGTAAATTTTACTTCAGAAATAAGCAGTTTACATTCTACTAAGAAGGGCTTTTCAATAGGATACCATTTCCCAAGGTCACTTTGTCATTTTTGTACCTTCCTTAGATAACTCTTTGCTTATAAATTCAAGACCAAGGAGTTCTGCATTCAGTCCTGCTGAACAATTACCCATCTACAAAATTCTGCATTAAAATCTCACTACTCAAAATACACACTATATATGCTCATTTCAGACTTTGTAATAGCAATGTTACTGGGTTTTGTGAATGACATCTGACAAACCTTAGAAAATGTTTTATCAGATCATTTTTCTAGAACTATTTGAAATCTACTTTTTTTTTTACTAGAGCAAAGCTATTATTACAAATCTAGAGAACCACATGCTGTACACCAACGTACTCTGAAGCCCTTACCTCCCATTCTGAAAAAGCTGCAATTTGCATTCTGTTACTTCTATAAGGAACTCCAAAACTTAAAAGTGACTTACTATTTGAGTATGTGGTCCAACGTCATCAACTTCCATCAGTAACAAAATACCGACAAGTTATAATATCAAATTATTTAACAGTGAATAAGGAATTAAAAAGGAGCTTCTGAAAAATAAAAACATCTGTGGCAAAAAGTGGTCAACATTACCCTGTAGAGCAAAGCAGTCATTTCAAGTTTCCCTACAGCAATCCTCAAAACATTGAAAACACATAGAAAGGTAAACAAACTTACCAAACTCTGCAATTACTACCAAAAAGGTGATGTTGATGACACTGCTATGAAATGGATAAGCAGCTACATTGTGCAGCTTAAGCCACAGATGTACAGAGGCACAACTGCCATCCAAACCTTACTCAAGTATACAAGAGCTGAACTTGTCAGTGAGAACCGTCAGTGAAAATATTAGATGGGGATTAAAAGGTATTATGATTTACAACAGTACCTGATAGAAAATAAAGATGACAAAAAAATAATCTTACAGTTCTGCAGTTTTGCTAATGGTAAATATAATACACCATCCAAACCAGTCTTTCTGGTAGCTATTATGAAGAGGAGAAAGAAGCAAATAAAGTACACTGTGAAAAAGAATTAGTTGCAAGCAAAAATACCTCCTATCAGTTCTGTACAGTACATGTCTTTCATCTGTGTAAAATGTTATCACATGTAATTTTTAAAAAAAAGGATGACTGATAGGTGGGACAGAACTGGACTGTAGTTTTCAAAAGCACCTTCGAGAGAATATGAAATGATATCAAGTTGTTTACACTTCAAGTCTAACAACCTACATTACAAAAAGAAATCTAAATAAATAGTTGGCATTTTGTAAGAAAACAACCTTCTCACAAAATATATTTAGTACAATATAAAATTATTTTCCAGTACTGGTCTATGCAACAATTCAACATAATGAAATCATTATTTCCCATTTTCACATTCATCTCATCAGTACACTAATAGAGGATGCTACTAAATTATACAGCTGAATTATCTGTAAGATCACTGACTAGGTCTGCGCATTTAAGCATTTAAGTAACTTGCATTCTCAATCAACCACCTCTACAACATTTCACACAGAGGGGAAAAAAGGCTTATGAATATGGTATTTAAAAGTACCCACCAATCATAATCACTCAATAGCCTCAAAATTAATTTCAAATCTATTTTTTTTCACCAGGGCAAACAGCAATTTTATAACAAGATACTCCTTTTTTTTACTTATAAACACTTCTTTGTATTGAAGAAAAGGCATTTTCTCACTTTGTTGTTGTTTTGCCTTCACTTATTTTCTATAACTGCATACCTTAATTTATGATCTTGAGTCTATGGAACATACTGGAATCCTCCACGTGTCAACAATTCATCTTAGAACACGAGGGCTTTCTCAGTCAGCAACTGTAGGTCCTTCCCAGAAGCCTGGCAAAAGTCCATTCACAGGTAGACCACACTAATCCTCCCGCGTCCAGAAGCAAAGGCAGACACATCCCAGACCCTCCAGTCTATGCCAAGTGGCGCTCCCTGCATAGCATGAAACCTACCAGCCAAACACTGCATTGCATGGAACTGAGTGAAGCATCCAGAAAGATTACTGGGAGCAATTTTTTTCAATACAGTAGAACACAGATGAGACCTTTCCCCATCCCCTCTCAGATCTGAAGAAAGAAAAGAAAACAAAAAACACCACCACCTGCCTTTGTCACCTGCTTTTAGCTCAGGCAGGCCTCACTTCACCATACATTATTTACTTTACTCATTTTCCCAAGACTAATGTTGTCTGGAACAAGATTTAATGACATTATGACTCAAGCATGCCATTATTAACATTTCCATTGGAAATTAAAATTTCAATGTCTGGATGACTTCAGCTAATCACTCAACTTAGCAAGACAGAGCTGATTTCCTCAGTCACCTCAGAAGAAACTTCTTTCCTCAATTATAACTGAGGAAATACTTAAGACGCAATGAAAATTTTACAAAGGCTCACCTGAAAATCTAATCCATTCTTTAATATTTATGGCTAGCCAACCCTAAAAAGCCATGCATGTGTTTTTGATAAGTCTTGGCTGCCAAGTGCCTACAGTACTTTGACATTAGATAACAAAACTTTTTATAAAGAGTGAGTCTGAAACAGTATTAGTTTCTTTCAGTGTTTAACACACTTATTATAAAAGAATTTTCCCAAGCTGTTGAGTACCAGCAAACACCATTGCAATGAAGATGATGCACTCAGAAACTCTGTGAAGAAAAAAAACTTAAAAAACAAAATCAGATCATATATTTGGATGACTTTAGATACCTGTTACTTTTAAACATCGAATTTGGTAGTTTAACCTTTTAATTATCTCTCTACACAGAACAAGCCTGTGCAAAGCTACTCACCCCAGGGTTATCTTAAACAGAAAAACAAAATAGTAAGAAAAAAACTGCAGGTATTTCCCGTACTCCAGCTGTGATCTTAAACTCCTAGCAATATTGTGTGTGGTAGAAAAAGTCTGTATTCCTATTTGCAAACTCAAATTCAAATATTTAATAAGAAAGCTTAGCCAAAAGGCTGACTAAAAGACACACAGTACTAGATGGAGAGGAAATGAGTAGCTACATATATTAATTATCACCCTTTCTGTGATCACAGGCTCACTCAAGTTAAAATTTAAAGGGCTTAGATTACTTTCTGGTGAATTTTATTAGTTTTCCCCAAGAGGTGCAAAGACTAATGCTGTCACAACAGAAAGAGAGCGCATATACAGCGTCATTACAAGCTGAGTCACCCGAAAGCATTGAATCTTGCTTTATTATAAGACAGCATCTTAAACAGTCTCCTGAAGCACTGCCATTTGTTATGCGCTACAGTGAGAGCAGTGAGCTAACCCACTAGTACAATAGGAAATCTGGCGCATCTGCAGAGTTGTTCTCCGTAGGCAGACCAAGTTCCCTTGCTGGTCTCTTTAGAGATAGCAGCTGCAGGCTTTTCTTCCTCTACTGCAATAGAGAAAGATGCAGAAAAAAGTTGGTGAGAGCTGTCGTCTTGTTGTTGCTGATGGTAACATTCAGCTATGCCTCCCGAGAGCCATGCTGCAGGTGGGAAGAAGAGGTGGTCGGGCAGATGTCCAAGAAATACAACCAAAGATTCTTCCCTGTGCAGCTGTAGCCATCAACTTATTCTTTTCCTCCGCCCAAGTTTTTCAGTTACTTTCTCTCTAAAAAGCAAAATCTTGAAGTACAAAAATGTAAAATCTGAAGAGACTTCTTCACCGTGCCTTATTCATACCTTGTTGTCATTCAGAGCCAGTACATGTATATTTCTCATATTCCAGTACTAGTCTAACCACACAGAGGTACCAGCTTCAAAACAGGTAACAGTGCTCTCAAACCAATCATGTGGGTTTCAATTCATTTGCCATTACGGAATTTATGATCTCTGTATTCTTTAGGGACCCACTACAGAAGATGGCAAAGCAAGAAACTTCAGATAATTAAAGAGTGACTGGACTTTCTACATGCCCAAAACTGATAAGCAGCTCACAAATACCATATCCTGCCTTGTTTTCTTCCCTGTCCCCTTCTTTATCATCTCATCTCATTGATGGATATCTTTATCAATCACCATATAAATTACTGTGCTGTTGCCACAGAAAAATTAACCATACAACTTGCATATGCAAAGGTATTTTCAGCATTCTTACCACAGAAAACCAGAGTTGCTTCTATAATAAAAAACACTGAATCACTTGCTTTATATCACCTATTTTCATTTTAGAAGTCCACTGGAAAATAAGCAGTTACTATATCCAGGGAGTGTTGTGCCTTTCCAAAGCAAACAATTCAGCACTTATCTCATGACGTAATTAATATTCCATGCCAACATGGTGTTTTGGTTGCATCCTACAAAATATCTCATACAACTTGAAAACTCAATGTTTCCAGGTCCCTGTTCAATTCCTGTTTACCTTGGATATCCTGCAGAAAAATTCCATTTTGAAAGCCTTTAGTGCAAATACAAATTATTTGGAGTATTTGGCCTTGGAAGTAGTGCAGTAAGGATACTGGTCACCAGCATAGCCACGTAACTATTTAAACACCAGGACACCTGGAAACTCTTCTCACAACACAGAAGTCCACTCTGCAGGGAGCTGCTCAGAGAAAGGTTATTTTTTGTTCTTAAGAGCTTATTCAGTAAAAGGCAGAAAAAGAAGAGCAATACTGACATATGGGCAAAGATATAAAGAAACTAAGACAACAGTTTGAGAACAATATACTCTGCTTTTGCACACCAGCAGTCTACCTCAGCTTCCTTTGAGTGTCGTCTATTACTTCACTAACTAGCTCTACAGAATAGGAAGGAAACAACCATGCTCTAGATCAACAACATCCAGCAGCAGCAGTAGCAACAGAACTTCAGGAGGTGAAAGTCTGTCTTCAAACTAATTGTAGAACCCAAGCAGCACTTCAGTGACAAAAAGCCAATGTTTTACTGCCAGCAACATCTTATGCTTCCTCTTTTTATTTTAGAAGGCCATGATCATACTTTCTCTGCTGAAAAAGAATCATTTGACATCTGGATGCATGAAAATAGTAGCTATCCTGAGAACAATACAATATATACCTGAAAGACTGATAGGAAAGCTCATGGCAAAGCTCTATGTTTTTAATGCCTGTATCTTTCTAGAAGTTAGACACTCCCTTCAGTGAAAGCAGTAAAATAATCTGAATAATTTTATAAAGAACAAAGAGGATACCTCTACAAGAAGTCCCAGCTAGCTAAAGAAAAAGTCAGACAAGACCTGTTTGGGGAAAATTAAGTGCATTTCTTTTTTTAGACACAAATTAACATGAGATAAAAAGATTATCCAATATTAACGCTTTTTCTGATGGACCACTTAAACACTGGAGAAAAGGGAATGGTCTCATTCATTGCTTCTCACCTCCAGTTTGACTATCTACTATTTAAGTTACAGATACTAAAAAAAAGCTTCCAGAGATATCGTAAACCAAATAATATGCCTAGAGCTTACTTAACATTCTGTGATTCAGTATCTCCATTTTAGTCTATTCTAGATTATATTTAACACAAGTCCACAGATGCCATCAGATTACAGGCTTCCCCATAAACTCTGAGTAGGGTATATTTTTTTTTGTTCTATGTATATTTAAACTCCACCTCGAAGTGTGCTGTTTGGGCTAGATCACTATCAAAATACTTTCCTAGAGCTTTGCAGCCCTTAAGAATCTTTGTTACAAGATCCCTATAAGAATTAAAATTTCAAAGTTTCATCCTCTGGCATTCATAACTAGAACTTGCTGCTAATAAAATTCTTTTTCATACCACTATAGCCATAAAAAGTGGAAGATCCACATCACTGGTTAAGAAGCAAGTGACCATTCAAAGACAAAAAAAAATTAGGAAAAAGTAGGGTGAAAATTGGAAAAATATGCTTCTGGATGTCCAAAGACATTCATTCTTAAAATATACTTGGTTCTATACTACCTTTAAATTTTAAGAGGGCAAAGAAAACTCAAGCTGTCCAGACAACTGCAGAAAGAGTGGTTGAGGACACACAGAACACTACTGGACTGAGAAGACTAAGTAGTTTAGTCAATACAGAATGCTTAAAGGTGAAATTACTTGCGTGTGGATTTACTGCAACAGACTTTTCATTGAGAAGTGAGGTAGATCAGTAAAAACTAATTTGTACAACGTGCTTCAAAGGCAGGACTACTACAGGGACTTGCAGGAAAAAAGCTCCAAGGCAATAAAGGAAGATTCAAAGATAAGTGGAAATACTATTGCTTAACCCCCTGACAAACAGATTACACAAAGGAGATAGTCAACAAAAATATTCAGTAGGAGGGTACTAACATCTTTATCTCAGCTGTGACTCACTCTTAAGTAACATTTATTTTCTTAGGAATCCCTGTAAGTAAAATGAAAACCCCAATCACTGACCAAAACTATCCAGAGACATCTTTCTAATGGTTTTTTCGTTATATTGGCAACTCCTTGTCTTACGGCACAACAAGAAATCAGCTTTTTTATAACAAAGTACATCATTTTGTTAAAGCTGAGTAAAAGAAATTTTTCACATGTATAGGAAAGAAAGGAGAACAAAACCAAGGATCAAACCATCACTTTTTCTGTCCAAAACACAGTGTTCATGGACTTCCTAGTCATGACTATAACCTTAAAAATATAAGTTGATACAACAGTCCCAGTTCTAGATGCATGTTAACAGAAACTGTACAAACATTCATGCCAGTGAGAAACAGCCTCCATCTTTGTTCAAAATTTCGTTGATACTCTAACAAAGTTCAGATGCATTGTGTCAGCTTTTTGCACACTACTTATTTTCCCAACATGGCTTCAGCAAGCACAGCAAATACATAATTTACTCAGTCTTTAAAAAAAAAACAAAAAAAGAAGCGCTGTTTTCATTTTCAGTTATGCTGAAGAAGTTAGCCATATTATAAATGTTCCTGTTCAAGGTAACACACTTGTGCTGGCTTGTATCTGTCATTAGCAGCTCACCACTAGCTCTGGAATCTGCAAAACCATGTACACATAGGTCTGAAAAAAAGCCTTCGGGGACCAGAGTTACTCTCCCAAGTTTATAAGCACAAGTAACATTTCATTTGCAAGTTCTTTTGCCAAGAAAATGGGTTTTTATATCAACAGTTTACAAAACAAAACAGTCAACAACTCAATAAAAACAGCCACTACATTAGCCTCTTCTTACTCAAGTCAAAACTTACACAACTGGGAATACTTGACATACAGTGTCACAATTCAGATTTTCATTTCACGTGTGAAAATTGTCATAGTTCTGACACCTGAATGAAGTCTGAACTCAAAGTTCTTACGTACTTCACTAGTTTAAGTATCTTCAACAGTAGGACATACGCAAGAGCAATGTGCATGTTACAGTAATTACACTATTTGGGTTCTCTCTGTTTTTTAAAAAACACTTAAAATGACACATCTTCCAACTAAAGAAGGTCTCACAAGGCAATGCACTAAGATTTGACTGCAATTTTTTGATCCTTGAATCAATGTCAAATTTGCCATATTCTTTTGTAACTGTTGGAAAATGCCATTTTTGAGTAAAAAAAACCAAAAAAACATATGCAGGCATACCCTTTGAACTTTCTACTTCTTTATGTATCATTTCAGTCTTGGTAGTAAAACTACACACTGATAATCCCAAATTATAAAACTCTTTTAAGTTAACATAAAAAGACTAAAATAGGAGATAAAGCATCTGAAATGTAAAAGTCATTTAAGCATTTAAGTTACTTAAGAAATCCTTTTGATTCAATATTGTATTAGTATCCCTCAACTGAAAACTATTTCTCCAGGTATCATTTTTGTAAAGGGAGTGTACAACAGTATATTTACACTGCATACACCACTACAACAGAGATGTATCCATAATGCAGTGCAGAAAGACCTGAGCTAATCCAGGTACCAAGAGCAATCTGCTTACAGCGCTGTGGCAAAACAAGATGATTTGTAAAGCTTCTGTGTTATTGATACTAAACCATTTCTGGAACCATACACAGTCATTCAATAATTACAGCACTTTTACAGTGCACCACATAGTTATTTCCATTGTCTTACTTGGTTTGAGGCACAATATTTCCATAGGATATGCTTACAGTACACTATCTCAGAACAAGATATTATGACAATTTTTAAAACCTACACACTTACTACCTCTTATAAAAAAGGAAGCAAGCTCTTCACAAATTGGTGACATAATCATACATTAGAACTCCCTGCTTCTATTAGTAATTAACACAACCCTAGAAATACACAAGAGCAATCCAGAAAGACAAGCACAAAAGCAAGAAATTACTCAAACATGACATCTTCACAAATGCTGCTTATTTGGGTATTCTGGCATACAGATACCAGATTTTTATTATTTTCTATACAGAATCTTAATTTGAATTTCAAAACAATTTAGAAACTTTAACAAGTGCACTTGATTCTTAAAAAGCATCCCTTCATTCCTGTAAAGATATTCCTACACTGCACAAATGAATCATTTAACTCACCTGGCCTGGCTGGGGAGATAAACAATTAACAACCTCCTCTAGCATCACTGGTATGTGCAATCTTCCAAAGTTACTGTTTCCTGTACTTTGAGGCAACTCTTCAGTTTCACATTTCTGGATGGTTTGTTCCTTTAAATCACAGTCAGAAAGCTCTTTTGCCGAAGAATGGATCCTTCTGGCCAAAGTAGCCACATTTACTGAAGTCAATTTTAAGTTGCGCAGAAACAAACATTTGTAAACTTGGCACAGACACTGAGATAACATTTTGGAGTTGGTCAACCTAAAAAAACAGATGTTGGGAATTACTTAGAAACAAATGTTTAAAACAGGATGTTTGTTTAAAAAAAAAATGAAGTGGAAATGCTAATGTAAAGCATTATACAGTCCAATATGTGCAGTCCTATAGATATATCAGCAAAAAGTGAGAATCTGAACTATTTTTCAACTTTATCTGCCAATCAATCATATGCAAACAATGGTTTTCTTTTCATAAGAAACACCTTTTCCTTTTCATTGCCAGAACTAACAGCATCACGAAGTCCCAGAAATGCTAACATTAAATGACTAATCAAATGTGAGCACAACCAGAAGAGTGACTTTACTTTTTCCCAAACATAACGAGACAATTGGTCTGAACAGCAGCACCCTAGTTAGCAAGTTTTACTACTCATGTAGGGCTGTATGGCTTAAGCAAATTTTTCAACTTCCATTTAAAAAAAAACAAAACCAAAAATCAACAAAAACAAACCAAGCACAAATTGAAAGTTCAACATAGGTGATAATCAGGCTTTATTTATGTTTGTATTCTTTAGCGAGCTAAGACCTTCTGTATTGTAGTACTGCACACTCCCTCCTGCCAGGCAGGAAAGTTACAAACTGTGACATAAAACAATCAGAAAATCTGTCATCTTACATTTACCCCATTAACAAAGAGCAACTTCATTGTAAGGATCAGATGGTTATTACATGCTTTCCTTGGAATTACCTAGCCAGAGGCTTCACCTATTTTGTCTGCACCAATACAAACACACCAAGTCATCTTCTCTTGGGAGCTACTCTCCTGAAAATAAAGTCTCGACTGTGCAGTACTTCCTGCTTGTACTACTTATCTGAAACTTGGGCATGCGTATCACGCTGCGTAACACCGCACAGACATCACAACCCCGAGGTTCTGCAACAAGCCATCTCCAGAGCAAACACCATGGGAGCGGGGCCAAGGCCAAACATCGTCAACCAGCTCACGCTGCCCTGCGGTGGTACGAGCCCAGGAGGCGGTGTGAACCCCAAGGACACACTTTGCTTACAGTCAACCTCATTCCACGAAATCGGGGATTTTTATTTTTTTTTTTCTCTGCATGTAGAAAGCATGTTTTCCTACACCGCACATCTTCAGTGCCGTTTGGATGCGGTTTGGGGCAGCTGCCTGCAGAGCTGGACTCGCACTGGAACGGACGGTAAAGGCAGGCCCGGAACGCAGCCGCGACTCCCGAACGCTGTTTCCCAAAGGCGACCAGAGAAACGGCACGGAGCCCACCCCCAGCCCGAGCCAGGCCCCACGGCGGGGTGAAGAAGAGGCCGAGGGGCCGTTCCCCGCTCCCAGGCCAACGGAACACGGGGGGCCGCGTGCCCGCCCCGCCAGGCCCCGCGGGGCAGAAACACACACACACCCCCCCACACACACACACACACACACCCCCCGCGGTCTCTGCTACTGCCCCTCAGCCCCCGCTCCCACAGGGCTCCCCACACACGCGCGCACCCCGCACCTCCCCTTCGCCCAGGCCTCTCCCTCTCTCCCCCAGAAACTCGAAGAGGCGGGAAGCACCGCGCCCGCGTTCACAGCGCGGCTGTAGGCAGCCCTCCGCCGCAGGGCCACAGCGGCGGGGCTCCCCCCACCCCCAGCAACAGGCGCCTGCGACCTCCCCAGGAGGGGCGAGGGCTGCACACGGGCCTGCCCAGCAACACGGAACGGCACGGCACGGCCCCCGGCTGCTCGGGGAGGCAGCCAGGCCCCGGAGCGGCTACGCCGCCCCGCATCCCCGCGCTCTTACCCTCGGCGCCGTCGCGCTGCTGACGTCACGAGAGAGGCGGCCAATCGCGAGGCGGGGAGGGCGGGCCGCTTGTGTTTGAATTCGGCGGCCGGGGCCGGCGGCGGTTGGTGCGGGTGTGGCGCGGAGGTGAGTTGCGGTAGTGGCGGAGAGTGGGGGTCCGGTCTTTCCTGCGTT